>PVJS01032968.1:0-22457 GCA_004027185.1 Glis glis | reverse complement strand
CAGTACTAGGGATTGAACCCAGGGACATTCTACCTCCAAGCTACACCCCCAGCCCTATTTTTATTCTTTATTTTGAAACAGGGTCTCACTAAGTTGTGGAAGGCCTCACTAAGTAGCTGAGGCTGTCCGTGAACCTGCGATCCTCCTGTCTCAGCCTCCCAAGTACTGGGATTACAAGCGTGCGCCACCACGCCCGGCTTGTTTAAGGACTTTAGACCTCCAAATCATTCACACGGGATGGGAATTTGAGGCGCAGCCTACAATGTAATGGATGCAGAAGGAACGACAGGAGAGGAATTTCTTGGACCAGGCTCACTTGTTTGGAAGGACTTGGGAATTTTTGCACACTTGCTGACCTCATTCATCCATTAATTTACTCACTTATTCATTTGGCCCATCACTGAGTACCTTCTGCCTCTAGGACCTACAGCTCTGGTGTCCTTCCATCCTAATACAATACCCAACCCCACTTGGGCCTCTCTGCTCCGTGTCCCTGCATGTGCCTGGTGGTGGGGTGATGTGTGTATTGAAAGTGGGGCAGCCTCAGCTTAGGCAGACCCCTGCCCTCCCTTTGCCTTGGTGTCTGTGTCCAGTCCCTGCCTTCCTCTTCTTGCCATCTACTCTTTAGGGCCTGATCAGCAAATGGTTTTTGCTTCCATGAAAGCAGCAGAAATGGTTTTGCCTCTTTCTTCTTCTAGGTCTCCGTAGTTATCAAGCTGGAAAAAAAGTTCTTGAGTACCTCCTTCTCTGCCTTTTGTAGATGGGAAACAGGGCCAGAGAGGCAAGCAACTCCCACAGTCTCCATCCAGTTCATCAGCAAATCCTTTTAGCTATACATTTTCTTTTTTTTTTTTTTTTTTGCGGTACCGGGGATTGAACCCAGGGGTGTTCTACCTCCGCGCTACACCCCCGGCCCTATTTTTTTATACTTTATTTTGAAACTGGGTCTCACGAAGTTGCGGAGGGCCTCACTAGGTAGAGAGAGAGAGAGAGAGACAAGGGGAGAGAGAGAGAGAGAGAGAACGTGCTGAGGCTGGCCGCGAACCCAGGTCCTCCGGTCTCTGCCTCCCAAAGTACTGGGATTACAAGCGTGCACCACCACGCCCGGCTTAGCTATACTTTTAAAGATAAATTTTGTGTGGGGGGGGTACTGGGGATGGAACCTAGAGGCCTTTTACCTCTGGGCTACACCCCCAGACTTATTTGAAAATGGTTTCGCTAAGTTGCTGAGAGTCTTAAGTTGCCGAGGCTGGCGTCAAACCTGCAATCCTCCTGTCTCAGCCTTCCAAGTACTGGGATTACAAGTGTGCACCACCACACCTGGCTAAAATAAATTCTAAATCTGACTGCTTCTCGTCAGTTTCCTTGGTACCATGGTGGCTAAGCCACCATCATCTTTCCATGGCTATCTCAGCTCCTCACCAGACTGTTTGCTTCTGCCTTCCCCTGGAAGTTTCCATTCACCAGCCAGAAGGATCCTGTTAAATCAAAATCAGATCATGTTCCTCCCTTGCTCAGAACCCTGCGATGCTTCCATAGGACAAGCCCAAGCCCTCAAATGGCCTAGTAGGCTCTGCACAGTCTGGCCCTTGGCTACCTCCAGACCTCATCACTGTGGATCTCCTCCATTCACTCAGCTTCTGCCATATTGGTGTCTTTCCTGTATCTGGAGCATCTCAAGTACTTCCTGCCTCAAGGCCTTTGCACTTATTCCCACTGTCTTCTTTCAGGTCCTTGTACTGCCTGTTCCTTCACTTCATTCAGGTCTCTGAATGAAGCCTCCTCATGAAGTTACCTTGTCAAGTTTCCCCTGACCACAGACTCTAATCCTGCCCTCTTTCATGTTTCTCTCTACTCCCTTTCTTCTTTTATTTATTCTTTTTAACACTTGTGACCATCTAACACATTTATTTATTGCCTGTGTCTTCCCATTAGGTTATAAACTCGTATGAGTAGGAATTTCCATCTACTTTAGTTACTGCTTATACCTAGCACTTAGCGCAGAGTCTGACACTTACTTAGTGGGCACTTAAAGATGTAATGAGCTAAGCCGTGCGTGGTGGCGCACACTTGTAATCCCACTACTTTGGGAGGTGGAGACCGGAGGATCTGTGTTCGTGGCCAGCCTCAGCGCGCGCGCGCTCTCTCTCTCTCTCTCTCTCTCTCTCTCTCTACTTAGTGAGGCCCTCTGCAACTTCGTGAGACCCGGTTTCAAAATAAAGGATAAAAAAATAGGGCCGGAGGTGTAGCGCAGAGGTAGAACGCCCCTGGGTTCAATCCCCAGTACCGCCAAAAAAAAAAAAAAAAAGATGTAATGAGCTGGGTGTGGTGGCACATGCTTGTAATTCCAGTACTTGGGAGGCTGAGACAGGAGGATCACAGGTTCACAGCCAGCCTCAGCTACTTAGTAAGGCCCTCTGCAATTTAGTGAGACCCTGTTTCAAAATAAAGAAGAAAAAAATAGGGCTGGGGTGTAGCTCAGAGTTAGAATGCCCCTGGGTTCAATCCCCAGTACCACAATAAATAAGTAAGTAAATAAATAAATATAGTTAATTAAGTAAGTAATGAAGCCGTGTGTGGTGGTGCACGCTTGTAATCTTAGTACTTGGGAGGCTCAGATAGGAGGATCGCAGGTTCGAGGACAGCTTTAGCAATTTAGTGAGGCTCTCAGCAACCTAGTGAGACCCTGTTTCCAAATAAGAAATAAAACCGGTCTGGGGGTGTAGCTCAGAGGTAGAATGCCTCTGGGTTCAATTCCCAGTACCAATAAATAAATAAATAAATAAATAAATAAATAAATAAATAAATAAATAAAATAAAATAAAATAAAATGAGGCTGGGGGTGTAGCTTGGAGGTAAAATGCCCCTGGGATCAATCCCCAGTACCACCCCAAAAAAAAGTAATGAATGAATGAGTGTCTGGAGCTAAGCAGAGGAACTTGTCTGCACCTTCCTGCACGGGGCTGCCTGGCTCAGGAAGAGATCATGTTCTGTCTTAAAGAACTCAGCTAACAGTGCTACCAACGCCACTTGACCGCACTTTTGTTTCCAAGTTGATGAAACAAAGGAACTCTCTGCAAGCACCGGCCTTCCGGAGCTGGGTTGGAGGAAGAGGACGTGAAGCACAGAGCAGCTTTCAGCATATCCTTCCTTTTCCTACCCCTTGAGTCACCTGAGGAACCAGGGAGCCTGAGCTTCCTGTCCTCAAAGTTTTTGACTTTTAGGGCTTAAGAGTAGCAGATTCTGGGTGGGGAAAAGGGTGACAGAAAGAAGGACTTAGTGAAGTTTTTTGTTTGTTTTTTTGTTTGTGTAGTACTGGGGATTGAACCAAGGGGCATTCTACCTCTAAGCTACACCCCCAGCCCTATTTATTTTTTGTTTTGAAACCGGGTCTCACTAAGTTGCTGAGGGCCTTGGTAAATTGCTAAAACTGGCTTAGAACCTGCAATCCTCCTGTCTCAGCCTCCCAAGTAGTGGGATTACAGGCATGAAGTTCTTTACTTGTCTCATTGCATTGGCAAATTTAATGTGCTGTGGGGTCACACACCCTCACGAGTAACCTGTGAACTCAGGCAGTCTCATCACCTCTCTAAGTCTTCTCATTGATAAAATGGAGACAATACCTACTTGCAAGATTTTAAGAAATCAAGCAGTAAGTATTAGTTCAGCAAATACTAGCTATTATTTTTTTATCATAGCTACAAATCACAGAGGCACTATGAGAAGCACAAATGGAGCCAGTCATTTTTATCTATAAAAAATAATAACAGCTAACATTTATTGAGCACTCACCATGGACCATTTGATTCTGCTGCCAAGCCAGGCATGGTGGCACATGCCTGTATTCCCAGCACTTGGGAGGCTGAGACAGGAGGATTGCAAATTCAAGGCTGACTTCAGCAATTTATTAAGACCCTTTTCTTTTTTTGGCAGTACCACCGGGGGTTGAACCTGGGGTCATTCTACCTCTGGGCTTCACTCCCAGCCCTACTTTTTTTTTTTTTTTTTTTTTTTTGCGGTACCGAGGATTGAACCCAGGGGCGTTCTACCTCCGAGCTACACTCCCCAGCCCTATTTTTTTATTCTTTATTTTGAAACAGGGTCTCACTAAGTTGCGGGGGGGCCTCACTAAGTAGCTGAGGCTGGCCGTGAACCAGGATCCTCTGGTCTCCACCTCCCAAGTACTGGGATTACAAGTGTGCACCACCACACCCAGCTATTCGTTATTTTTGAAACAGGGTCTCACTAAGTTGCAGAGGGCCTCACTAAGTAGCTGAGGCTGCCCGTGAACCCAGATCCTCCGGTCTCATCCTCCCAAGTACTGGGATTACAGGCGTGCACCACCACGCCCGGCTAAGACCCCTTTTCTTGTTTTGTTTTGTTTTTTGTTTTTTGTTTTTTGTTTTTTTGCGGAACTGGGGATTGAACCCAGGGGCATTCTACCTCTGAGCTACACCCCCGGCCCCATTTTTTATACTTTATTTTGAAACCGGGTCTCATGAAGTTGCAGAGGGCCTCACTAAGTAGCTGAGGCTGGCCACAAACCCGTATCCTCCGGTCTCCGCCTCCCAAGTACTGGGATTACAAGCGCGCGCCACGCCTGGCCTCTAAGACCCCTTTTCAAAAAAGAAAAAAGGGGGGTCTGGGGGTGTAGCTCAGAGGTAGAATGTCCCATAACCCCCCCTCCCCTAATTCTATTGCCAAGCCTGTCAGGTAGGGATAGCTGTTCTTATTTTAGTGTGAACTCCAGGCTCAGAGGGGTAAAGGGGACTTGCCAGCAGCCTGCCCCTCACAAAACTGGGTTTGGAAGCCACTTTGGCTGGCTAAGGGGTTAGGAGGCCTGAGGCCAGGCTCTGCTGTGACCCTGTGTGAGGCCTTTAGGATTGTCCTTTCACCTCCTGTGGGTCTCAGTGTCCTATTTGTTCAAGGAAGGGGTTGAGCTGCAGCTCATGACACTTTGTGTGTGTGTGTATGTGTGTGTGTTTTACTCGTGACACTCTTAAGATTTCTGGGAGGACCACATGCCACATCAGACGGAACAGTGAGTTGCTTCTGAGTCTCCTGGTGGTGGCAGTGATATTCCTTTCAGTTTATCAGCACTCTGGGCATTGCCTATGAACAGCACACCTCTGGGTGGCCCTTCCCTTGGGGGCTACAGATAGTATTCCAGCCCTCCTGGCAGCAGTGCGGGCATCTTGCAGTTCTCTACCTTGAGGGGGGTGATGGGCTGGGCAGAGATGAAAAGGAAAGACTGGAATGTAGGAAATGCAACCTTGCCAGAGCCTTCAACTCTGAGCCTTTGTTTACTAGTGTGTGTTTGTGTGTGTGCAGGCACCCACACATTCATACATACATAATAGGGGGAGGAGGAAAGGGTGTTGCAGGGATTTGCACCCATCCCCAAATTCTCCAAAGCTGTTGCCTTCTATGGAATTCCAAACATTTCCGATCAGATAAAGGTGGCTGAAAATACCCAAGACTTGTCTGGACTAGTTGGAAGCAGAGCTGGGTTGAAGAGTTTTGAGGCCACCAGGGCTGGCCCAGCAAGGTCTGACCACTCTGAGGAGCTGCCCTGGGACATAGATGTGCCCAGTGCCCTCTTCCCTTGGATTCCTGCAGGACTGAGGGCAAGCTCAGTATGCTTGGAGGTGGAGGAAGATCGGATCTTTTTGTGACAGGTCCTTCTACTCTAGAATGTTGCTTCTTACCGTAGACATTAGTTACTGGGTCTTTTGGATACCCCTGAGAGAGAGTGAGCACAGGTCACTTCGTGTTATGGAGAGTTGCTCCATATTATGTATGAATTACTCTCCTTCCTGCAGCCCTAGTAGGAGCCTTGTGAGATAATCTTCATTTTATAGTTAAGGAAAGTCTCAGATCAGGGAATAGACTCACTCAAGCAAATAGTGATAGAGCTAGGAGACGGAACCCACATCCACCAACTGACGGTCAGCCCCCGCTCTGAGTGCACTGAGCAGTCAAGGAAGAGGGAGTGGGATAGCTTTGGGTGGGAAGGAGGAGGAAGAAGCTGCTTTGAACCAAGGAGCACTTGGATACAAAGAGGCCAGAAGGAGTTGCGTGGGGGGAAAGGGGTTCTTATAATCCCAGCTACTCAGGAGGCTGAGGCAGGAGGATTGCAAGTTGGAGACCGGCCTGAGCAACTTAGTGAGACTGTCTCAAAAAAAAATTTTTTTTAAAGGGGCTGGAAATGTAGCTTAGTGGCAGACCACTTGCCTAGCATGTACAAGGCCCTAGGTTCAATCCCCAGTACCGCAAAAAAAAAAAAGATCCCAGAAGGAAGCAGAATTTCAGGGAGAGGGTTGGCCCTAGTTTTTGTAGGTCGCTACCCCAGTCCACCCTGCCTGTTGCCTTAGAACTTTCCCATTAGCTTCTAGTCCCTCTTCCTGAGCCCAGGAGGACTTTGTATCTGAAGAATGCCAGGTACCTTGCCCAGTCACGTGGTGTCTTGGGGCCTCCTCATAGTTTTGCCAGGCAGTGAGGATGGGAATGAAGAGAGGCACTTGGTCTTTCTTCAGCACCTTCTCTGGGCCCAGCACTGGCTTAGAGCCCATGGGCAAATGTGGGAGGAAGTAAGCAGCTGGCCTCTCTGAAGGAGTAACCTAAAAGATAAATAGGCAAGATCTTGGACAGGATTCTTTTGAAATAAGTCGGTTTTTATCCTACTTTACAGATGAAGTCCATAGCTGAACATCTTAGTCTAATTGCAAGACTTTCTGGCTACCTGCCACCTCTATACTCTGGCAGCCCAGCTTGGTAGGGAAATAAGAAGTTGATTTGTCGCCAGGCATGGTGGCACATGCTTGTAATCCCAGTACTTGGGAGGCTAAGACAGGAGGATCGCAGGTTCGAGGACAGCCTCAGCAAGTAGTGAGACTCTCATCAACCTAGTGAGACCTTATTTCAAAATAAAATAGGGCTGGAGTGTAGCTCAGAGGTAGAATGCCCTGGGCTCAATCCCCAGTACCACCAAAAAAAGAAAAAAGGTTGATTTGTCCTCATCTAGATAGTGCCTCCATTTCACAAATGAATGAGGAAGCTGTTACTTCAAGAGGAGCAGGGCCTGGCCCAGGGCCCTGAGCAAGACTGGCAGAGCTGCCTGTGCTGCGTTCTTGGGACAGAATTGCAGAACAACAGAGGGAACCAGAACCAAGGCTGGGTGTTGGGCGGGGGGTGCTCCCTAACAGGGAGCACTTTTCTAGTTTTCCAGTTTGGGGGGTTGTCCAAAGGTAAAATTGTCCATCCAGGAAGGAGGGAGCTCCCTATCACAAGTAGATAGGCAGGAAGTGCTCTAGAGGTGACTATGAACGCCCACTGTGTGGACCACGCGGGATGAAACGGCCCTGCCGAGGGACTCCACTCCATCTGTGAGGGGGAGTGTCAGGACGGGTACCTCAGAGAAGGCTGGACTGGTGTGTTGGAAGGTCACTCTTGAGTCTCTGGCTCTGTTCCTTGGTCCTTCTCATTCTGAACACTGGAAAAGAATGGAAGGGTGCGACCACGTACTTAATGAAAGGATAGGGAGTCACCAGGGATGAAGCAAGAGAGTTAAGGGTAGAAGGCCTCACAGTCCAGAGGAGGCTCTGGAGACAAGCTGCTGGGATTCCAGTCCCAACTCCACCACCACTGACACACGGTGTAACTTCTCTACTGTGCCCTTGTCTGTAACATGGGGAGTAAGAACAGCACTTATGCTGGGGGTGGTGGCATATGCCTATAATCCCAGTACTTGGGAGGCTGAGACAGGAGGATCACAAGTTCAAGGCCAGCCTTAGCAACTTTGCAAGGCCCTCAGCAACTTAGTAAGACCCTTTTTCAAAAAAAAAAATAAATAGGGCTGGGGTGTAGCTCAGAGGTAGAACGCCCCCCCCCCCAGGTACAAGCCCCAGTAACACACACACACACACAAAAAGAAAGAAAAAAAGATAAAAAGAAAGAAAAGCTCTTAGTGCTTACTCAAGAGATCATTGTGAGGAGTGAGTTCTTACGCACAAAGCATTCACCTAGTAAATACCAGCTGTTGTGTCACTAGCACTCCCAGGGCAACAGGTCATGAGCCCAATAAATGCCTTTCTGAAAGATCTCCCTGCATGCCAAGCTCCGCAGCCTGGTTCTGAGCCAGGGAGATGAAGAGCCCACACTCACGCTGCCTGGCCCTGGCCCAGATAGCTTTCTCGATTCCCCAGCAGAGGTGTTATCTCCTCTCAGCACAGCCACTTCCTTTTCTGAGAAATGAGCACATCTGTCAGGCTCAGCTTCTTAGAACTAATGGTGGGAGGGAGGCGGGGGAGGAAAGGCTGGCAGCTGATGGGGCAGAGTTGGAGGAAGAGTAACATGAAGTGTGTTCTGAGAATGCCTCCAAAGAGTCCCTGAGGCCCAGAAGGCTTGGACCCGTCAGAACTCCCACTTAGCCAGTAACAACACCAAGGCACCTTGCTTCACCAGGTACCTTTACCACCACCACTGCGTTGTGAGGTCAAGGCAGGAGAAACTGAGACTCCAAAGTTTGAAGGCTTGCAACAGCGCCCACCACTGGGCTGGTGGGCTGAGGTGTCACCCCAGCACAGCTGGCCGCCCATCACTTTGCCCCCGCCCCCCGCTGAGCTGCCTCTCCCAGTTATCCACATGCAGGCATGTGTTCCCCAGAGGAGAGAAGGCTTGTTCCTCTCGCATCACAGAGGTAAACGGCTCCCCCAGGAAAGCCAAGGGAAGTGGATTCCAACCACAAACCTCACTCCTTCCGAGTCTCCTCGCCTGCAGCTCCCTGCCAAGAGCGTGATAAGGCCTCTCCTTTGCCCCCCTCTTCCTGCCTTTTCCTAGGGTTCTCCTAACAAGGCCTTGTGTGTCTACTCAACTGACATTTGTCAGCTTCTCCCTCAAGGAAACTGAGGCCAGGAGCAGAAAGTGACTCTGCAAGTGACTTGTGGTCTGCCCGTGTAGGACCGTGACAAGGCCAGGGCAAGGTACAGTTCTGATGTCCCTGGCACTTTCCCTGGCTGCTAGGAGCCCCTTCCTCTTCTCCACCTACCTCTTTCCTGAAATAACCAAGCAGGAAGGAAGTGGTGGCCCATGCTCTCCAGAGCCACCAGGAGGAAGGAAGAGCCCGTCTGGCACAGGAGCTTGTTCCCCCTGAAGCCAGGACGGAAGGGTTTCACTTTCCCTCCTGGTTTTCGTCACATCCTTTCCCTTTGGCACCTCGCTTCTCTCAGCTGGCTGGGCCAGAGCTTAATTCATTCAGCTCGTAGCCTCAGGCCACTTTACCCTCCTAGAGGGACCCAGGGCCTGAGCCCTGACGCAGACTATGGGGTTTGCTACCAAATATCCTGGGGCTTCCCCACTTACCTGCTTTGGCCATGTCTCTCAGTATCTCCCAGCCTCAGTTTACCTGAGTTCAGAATGAGGACCTCCTTCAGTCATAGAAGTGCGTGTACCTGGACTATGATGGAGGTTGAAGGACTGTCCTTTTGAAACTGACTGAGCACTGCATCAAAGTTAGGAACAAAGGCACCAGAGTGCAACTGTTGTGTGGATATCCCAGGCAGGTGGCCAGCTCACTGTGTGACCCTGAGTGTCACAGATCAGCTGATGATGAGTTGACAGTGTGCCACTGACAGTACATGGAGGTGGCTGATGAGCTAACACAGAAAAAGCACTGAGAGGGCGCTCGCGGGCTCAATGCTCAGGAGGTGTGCCCTGCTACCGCTCTGGGATCAGTTTTCTGTGCGTAGATACAGCAGGGACTGAGGTGGCAAGATGGACACTGGAATGAGAAGAGGCCAGAACTCGGACAAATCCCATTCCCACTACTGCCTAAATGGGGATCCTGAATAATCTCTGGAGCCTGCCTTTTCACATTCATGAAATAGTGCTCTTGAGCCAGGCGTCGTGGTGGCACACTCCTATAATCCCAGTACTTGGGAGACTGAGACAGGAGGATTGCAGATTCAAGGACATCCTTAGCAAGTAGTGAGACTCTCATCAGCCTAGCAAGACTTTGTGTGTGTGTGTGTGTTTGTTTGTTTGTTTTTGAGGTACTGGGGATTGAACCCAGGAGCGTTTTACCTCCAAGCTACACCCCCAGCCCTATTTTTTATCCTTTATTTTGAAACCAGGTCTCACGAAGTTGTGGAGGGCCTCACTAAGTAGCTGAGGCTGGCCACGTACCTGGATACTCCGGTCTCCGCCTCCCAAGTACTGGGATTACAAGCGTGCACCACCACGCCCGGCTTTTGTTCTTTATTTTGAAACAGGGTCTCACTAAGTTGCAGAGGGCCTCACCAAGTAACTGAGACTGGCTGCGAACCTGGATCCTCTGGTCTCAGCCTCCCAAGTACTGGTATTACAAGCGTGCGCCACCACACCCAGCTAGACCCTGTTTTAAAAATAAAAATAAAATAGGGCCAGGCATGGTGGCGCACACTTGTAATCCCAGTACTTTGGGAGGCTGAGACAGGTGGCTCGCAGGCCTCAGCTACTTAGTGAGGCCTTCCGCAACTTAGTGAGACCCTGTTTCAAAATAAAGAATAAAAGCCGGGCGTGATGGCGCACACTTGTAATCCCAGTACTTGGGAGGCTGAGACAGGAGGATCGAGTTTTCGCGGCCAGCCTCAGCTACTTAGTGAGGCCCTCCGCAACTTAGTGAGGCCCTGTTTCAAAATAAAAAATAAAATAGTGCTGGGGTGTAGCTCGGAGGTAGAACGCCCCTGGGTTCAGTACCCAGGACCAAAATAAATAAATAGGGCTCTTGAGAAATGTGATGAGGATTAACTGGAAGCATTCACTCATTTGTTCATCTATAGTAGGTTCATTTAGCATGCACCTGCGATAAGCTGGACATGGTGGTGCACACCTGTAAATCCCAGTACTTGGGAGGCTGAGACAGGAGGATCGCAGGTTCAAGGACAGCCTCAGTAACTTAGCAAGGTCCTCAGCAACCTAGCGAGACCCTGTTTCAAAACAAAAAAAGTGCTGGGGGTATAGCTCGGAGATAGACTGCCCCTGGGTTCAATCCCCAGTACCACCAAAAAAAAAAAAGTACCTGCTGTGTTCCAGGTAGGGTACCAAGTTGGAGAGGTACAGGTGACAAAAGCACATACAGTTCAGTGGGGGAGACAGAACAGAAAATAGCCCCTCAAGGGAATATGATCACATGTGTAATTGGGACATGTGAACTAGTCAGGGTACAGTGCTTTAACTCAGCACCTTGCACAGGGAAAACATTCAAATTGATATTCAAAAAAGATCAGCTGTCATAACAATAGTTGTTATTATTTTATTCTTGTTTAACAAGTGAGAACACTGTGAACCAGAGAGGTGAGGTAACCTGCTCAAAGTCACAATGCCAGGAAAAAAGCATTGAGATGTGAGAGAAGAGAGGGATGGGAATTAAAAGATAGGTCAGATTCAAGCAGGAGCTGTGCTTCCGAGCTTTCTCTAGGGGCATCATGCCAACCCTTTTGCCTGACTCCTGCAGGGTCACAAGTAGCTGTGGGGGGACCTGCATTGTTCAGTTCTCTGCCTCTGGGCAGAGATTTAGTTCAAGTCTGTCTGTGCCTGTCAGAGCTGACCAGGTTTCATACCTGGGTCAGACTTGGTCCCATCTGCACTGGGCCCTGAGACTGACTGGGGAGACATCAATAGGGGCCGTTGGTCTAGGAATGCCCTTCCTCTTCTTCCTACTGCAGGATCTTAGCACTTGTTGCCTCTGCTGGAATGCTCTTTTCTTTCTTTTTTGGGGTATGTGTGGGGGGGGGGTACTGGGGATTGAACCTCCCTGTTTTGTTTTGTTTTTGCAGTGCTGGGGATTGAACCCAGTGCTTTGCACATGCCAGGCATGTGGTCTACCACTGAGCCACATCTCCAACCCCAGCCCTTTTTAAACTTTTTTATTTTGGGCCAAGCACAGTGGTGTATGCCTGTAATCCTAGTATTTGGGAGGCTGAAACAGAAGGATCACAGATTCGAGGCCAGCCACAGCAATGTAGCAAGACCCTCAGCAACTTAGACCCTGTATCATAATAAAAAATAAAATAGGGCTGGGGGTTGTAGCTCAGAAGTAGAATGTCCCTGGGTTCAATCCCCAGTACCACCACCAATAGGGTCTCACTAAGTTGCTGAGGTTGGCCTTAAACCTGCAATCCTCCTATGTCAGCCTCCCTGGTGCTGGAATGTTCTTTTTTTTCCTTTCTTTTTTTGGCACTGGGGATTGAACCCAGGGCCATTCTACCTCTTAGCTCTGCCCCCGGCCCTTTTATTTTTTATTTTGAAACACAGTCTCGCTAAGTTGCTGAGGCTGGTCTTGAACCTGTGATCCTCCTGTCTCAGCCTCCCAAGTACTAAGATTACAGGTGTGCACCACCACACCCCTGCTGGAATGCTTTTTCTTACCAAAAGTATTTTAAACCTTCTTTTGCTGCCACCACCTTGACCTTCAGAAGGTCTCAGCTCAAACCTCACTTTCTTAGCAAGAGACCTCCCGGATTGTTCCACCTATACCAGTCCCCCAGGTATTCTCTCTTTCTTTCTCTCTCTCTCTCACCTTCCCCTCACTTATTTTTTTCAAAATCAAATTATCTTGTGTGTTTCTTGTAATGTAACCCTTTCTCTGCTTCCCACTAGGATAGCATTTCTCATTTTTTTTCTTTCTTATTACCTCTACCAAGGAGATTTTTAGACATTTTTGTCCTAATCGCCCTCCCATGAAATTCTAATATCTCCATGTACTGTTGTCTTGTGGAGAGCCACAAATCACTGTACTTTCTAAGAGTTTTTTTTTTTTTTACTTCATCCAATTAGAGATAATTTCACTGCCATTGAAAATGGATCAGAATATAAATTTCATGAAAGGCTTGTTCACTCCAGTGCCAAGTATCTCCAGTGCCAGGTCTGGAGCATAGTAGGCACTCAATAAATATTTATGGTATGAACAAAAGATCAGGGACCCTGGGAGCACAAAAGAGATGTCACCCCAGAGCTGGAGGGGTGAGCAGGGAAGAGGGGACTCTACAGTGGAACAGTGGAGTCTCTTTTTTTTTTTTTTTTTTTTTTTTTTGGTGCTGGGGATTGAACCCAGAGGCATTCTACCTCCAAGTTCCACCCCCAGCCCGATTTTATTTGGAAACAGGGTCTCACTAGGTTGCTGTGGGCCTGGCTAAGTTGCCGAGGTTAATTTTGAACCTGTGATCCTCCTGTCTCAGCCTCCCAAGTACTAGGATTACAAGCGTGCGCCACCACACCCGGCAGTGGAGTCTTATTTGCCAACTGAGAAAGGGCAGTGAGGGAGGGTGACCAGTTAGGGGCACAGTATTGGCAAAGGCACAAGGGTGTGAAGCATTCTGGGTTATGTATGTAGGGCCCTTCCACATGTGTGATCACAACTATTAGAGGCTCTGAATTATTAGAGGAAGGACTTTGAAAGTGGTCCCCACCTGAGCCTATCACAAACCAGCTGTAGGAAACTGTACAATGGGCAGGTGGGTTGGCCTTGCTGACTTGTGGGGTCTGCCTGGCTAGGAGTCCATGACTCTTACAAGGATGTCACTAGCCATTGTCTATCCCCAGTGGCCCTAAAAATCCCTGTGTGGATCCCCAGGTGGATCCCCAGGGCAATACTCAGCTCCAAAGAGAAGCTTCTCACATTTTGCTCTAACCCAAGCTGAGGATATGACAGGCCCTCCTTCCTGGAGGCCTGGGTCTCCAGGAAGTCTCTGTGACCTCAGAGAGACAGCCCTGTACCCCATCTTACAGCTCATCCCCTGCTCACCATGCCAGGCCTAGCTAAAATCAGTGGGAGCTGCCCCAGGGTGGTAGGGCTTATCTCTACTTTTCCATCCCAGGGCTGCTCTGCAATCCTGTTTATTCGTCCAGAGCAGCCGCCTGCTGAGAAAATGGCTGTGTTTGTTTCCAAATGTGTTGTGTGAACCGTGGGCTAAATATACCCACACCTCCGCCTCCCCGCCCCCGCCCTGGAACAGCACGCCCCATTTTGCTATACTCTGCAAAAGCAATCCCCAGAACCCACACCCTTGGAAGCCCTACCACCCCTCCCCAAGAGGAGCTCCTGAAGTGGGTATTGTCCTGGCCATGAACGCATAGTGGGGACTGGAGCCAGTCAGCACCTTATTCTCTGTGGCACTGAAATGAGAGTGTCTCCCCACCCTGGAATGACTGTTCCTGGACAGTGAACGCTTTGTGCCCTTGCAGGGACAGGGCCTGTTTACTCCAACCCAAGCCCGGAGCTGAAAATTCCCTGTGGCTGCCAGCCCTCTACTGCAGGAAAGTTCCCATAGAAGGAGCCAGGCCTCTCCTGCTTTGGCTACAACCCCAGTGTCCTGGTTCCTTGTGGGACATTTGGCCCCTGGGGTAACAAGAGTCTTCCGGCCATGGCCTCACTTCTCTTCTACTCTGCACAGCCCAGGACTCCCCATCACACGTGTCTTTTTGTGATTCTGCCTGGGCCTACATAAGTTGGGAAAAGAAAAATTAAACCTTCCATAAGGGTTTTCTTATCTGCCAAAACCCACAGAGACTGGTCAGGATGGGGGGCAACCAGAGGCACAGCCGCCCTGCCTCCTCTCCCCAGTCCTGGGCCCGGCCTCAGCCTGCCTCAGCCATGTTAGGCTTCCTCAGAATCCTGCCAGCACTGCTCTCAGGACAGGCCCTAGTCTCTGACTCAAGGAAGTGTCCTGCCAGAGCAGCCCTCGCGCTGGTTTGCCTTTTTCTTTTTTTTTTTGTGGTACTGGGGATGGAACCTAGGGGCATTCTATCTCTGAGATACACCCCCCCATTTTATTCTTTTTTATTTTGAAGCAGGGTCTCACTAAGTTGCTGAGGCTGACCGCAAACCTGCAATCCTCCTGTCTCAGCCTCCCAAGTACTGGGATTACAAGCGTGTGCCACCACGCCCAGCTGGTTTGCCTTTTCCTTTCTTTTTTTGAGGGGTGCTGAGGATGGAACCCAGGGCTTCACCCATGCTAGGTATGTGCTCTATACTGAGCTACACCCCAGCCTGTGCACTCACTTTGTAACTGGGCAGCCTTGGGGTCAAGTCCTGCCTCTGCTGTTAGCCAGCTGTTCCCTACTTTAAGCCTCAGTCATCTCATCTGTGAAATGGAGCTCACATCTCTATCTCTGAGGACTCCGATGACTGTGAACTGCAGTAACAATGCCTGGCGCTTAGTAGACAAGCAATACATTCGTTGTACGCATGTATAGTCACACGTCACTTAACTGGGATACAGACAGAAATGTGTCATTAGGCCATTTCATTGTGTGCGAACATCATGGAATGGACTTAACAAACCTCGATGGTCACACAGGAGAAAACAATGCAGTCAAGAGATGCCATAAACATGAGATGTCTGAGGCTGCTGCTGGCCTGACACAATTGACCCTTATACGATAAACATGGTTTTTATAAGTATACACTCTAAAATAACACTAGAAAATATAGTAAATACATAAACCAGTAACACAGTCATTTATCATCATTATCAAATCTTATGCACAATACATAACTGTATGTGCTACACTTTTATGTGACTGGCAGTATGCTAGGTTTATTTTCACCAGCATTACCACAAGCATGTGAGGAATTCGTGTGCTGTAATAGTACAAGATCTATGACTTCACTAGGCAAGGCAGAAGGAATTTTTCAGCTACATTATAGTGTTATGGGAACCATCATCGTATATGTGTCATTGACCAGAAAGTTGTTATGCAGGTTTTGCAGCACATGGCTGTGTTTATTGAGCACCAACTCTGCCAGAGGCTGTTCAGAACACTGGGTGTATAGGAACAAAACAGGATCTTTGTCATCAAGACACATCTAGTACTGAGACATGCTGTTTTGGGAGTGCTCTCCTTACATGTGCAAGCAGTGAACCTTTCTTCACTAAGAAAAAACAAACTTCTAGTATGGGACACAGATTGCAACAAAACAAAGTATGCAATCTGGTTATGAAATGTGCTGAGAAGACAAAACGAGGTTGGGGGATAGACAGAGACAGATGGGATGGGTACCATTTTAGTCAAGGTGGTCAAGATCCGCAGAGGCCGATGTGCCCAGAATGAATGGGGGACAGGTGGAGAGGATGAGGGCTCCCTAACCTTGCTGGTTGTGGTAAGCAGTGGGGACTTTAGGTAGAGCTTGAGGGGCTGGGTTGAGCATGGTCTGAGTGGAGGGGCTTTCCCATTTTCTTACCTCCCCGGGTCCTTTTCCCTTCCGGGTGGTGAGCTTTTCGGCAAGGGCTCAGCTCATGGCACTGCCACCTCCCTAACTGCATAATAAATGTTGAGTCTTCCAGCCAAGTCTACAGCCCAGTGCATGTGGCACTATGCTAGGCACCACACACACACACAAATAAGTGACCCCGTTTTGTAAGTGCAGGGGACTTAACACAAGCGTGCTTCGCTCTGATCTGTATTCTTAGAAATCTCTGTGTGGAGCACAGTCTGAGAGGGTCATCAGACCACAAGTGGGCCAGGGAGATTTCCCAGGTGAGTACACTGGCGGGAGGGACCTGGAGCCAACTGGAGATGACAGGCCCCGCCCGAGGGAAAGGAAGCAGCCACTTGGGACCAGGTGGAGATGTGAGTGTGCCTGGTAGAGTCCTGAGTGTGGGCTCTGGAGCCAGTCAGTGATCCACACGCACTGAGCACTTATCTCTAAGCCCTGGACACCAGGTATAAATTCTTAGCTCTACCACTGAGTAAGTTTGGTGACCCAAGTGGGGTGACCATGATCAAGTCCTTTGGCCCTCAGAACCCCAGCTTCCTGGTGTGTGCAAGGGAAAGAGCCGTGTTGGAGCACCCGTGGGAGGATTAGAGGATACATTGAGCCCGAAGCTTACTCTCAGAAGGGCGTGCCTAGCCTCTTGCTCCCTGGGCTGGGTAGTTTAGTCCACAGCCCCTCCTTCCCCGTGTCATATGTCTCCCTCCTGACCGAGCTTCAGGGGAAAGGCTGTTTGCTCACCTCCTTCTGGGCCCAGAGTGACAACCCTGGGAGAGGGGACAGGAACAGGGCTTCACAGATGCCATCGTGGAGGCTTCCCAGCCCAGCATCCCTATTACATTCTCTACTCTGCTGCTCTTCCCACCCTCCAGTCTGCCCTGGCCAGAGGCTCCCTCTAGAGGGAGAAGGGGCTCTGCTGAAAGTCCAAGAGCCACTCTGCCCTGGGTGGCTCGGACCACAGCCCTTCCTCCCTCTGGTGTAGCAGTGGAAAGGCTGGGGACAGCCCCACACTGCTCTCAGACTCAACTTCAAGCTCCTCCGTGGAGCGTCAGGCTGCATGTGGTCTGGCTCTTGCTCACCCCGGCACCCTCATCTCCTCTGTCCCCTCCTCTCCAGCCACCTGGCCTCCTGGCAGTTCTGCCTTGCCCACATTTTCCTCCTCAGCTCAGGAGTGAGGAGGCTGTACCATCCTAACTGCCTGACCTGGGACAAAGCTCTTTCACCCTCTGTACCTGTAACTCAGCAATATACCTGAACTGACCATACCCAGTTGGGTCAAGAAAAAGGGCACCCCTAACTCTTTATCTGGCCCAGAGTGGGCACTGATGGCTATTTTCAAATCATCAAGGTCATTGGGTGCAGGTGGCCCCCTTTCTCCCACCCATCCACATTATTGTCTGAGGATTTAAATGGTGCCTTCCTTTCTCCCTGCAGGACACTTTTGTGGAACTCTATGGGAATAATGCAGCAGCCGAGAGCCGGAAGGGCCAGGAGCGCTTCAACCGCTGGTTCCTGACAGGCGTGACTGTAGCCGGCGTGGTTCTGCTAGGCTCACTCTTCAGTCGGAAATGACCAGACACTGACCACCCACTCACCCTCAAAGTCCCCGCCCTGCCCCATCACATCCCTCCACCCAACCACCATCGCCACCAGGAGAACCACTACATGCAGCCCATGCCCACCCGCCTGTCACGGGGTTGGGACTAGACCTGGTCCCCTGCAGTTAGTTTTCTTGACTACCACGCTTCTGTGAGAGCCACCATTCCCCATGCCTCAGTTCTCTTGGCCTCAAAATCCACAAAGTTTCTCTAAAATTTGTCCCATGGAGGCTGACAGGAGTGGGGGAATGTGTGGCTGGGGGCAGAGGGTCCTGCCTAATTGGTAGAACCCTTATTACCCCTTAGCCTCTGAGAATGCTTTCCTGGCAAGGAGCTGGAAAGTTTTCTGAACCTCTTCCCCGGAAAGAGACTAGATTGCCTTTGGTTTGATGTTTGTGGCCTCAGAATTTATCACTTTCCTCTCCCCTCTGGACCTGGGCCCCCCTTCCTTCCATCTCTACCCCTAAGAGCCATTTAGAGGCCACTTTTGACTAATTAGGAATTCAGGCTGCTTGGGATAAAGAAGCAAGGACCAGGACTCCTCCCCACCTCTGGCCTGGCCGAAGTCCCCACTCTTAGTCTGAATGTTCTCCAGAGGCCTCTGGCTAGAGGCCAGCCCCACCCAGGAGGACGGGGCTATAGCTGCAGGAAGTACCCCATGCTAAAGCTAGGGTGGCCCTGCAATTCAGCACCGCCCTAGTCCCTTTCCCTCCCCTCCCCTGGCTCCCATGACCATGACTGAGGGACCAACTGGCCCATGACAGGTGCTCCAGAGCTGCCTCACTTCCTGCAGGAACATCAGCTTGTGGCACATCTGCCTTGGGCTGCTGCCCATGGGGACCAGGGCTTCAGGGACTTCAGCCCAGAGGTGCAGGAGTGCTATAGGAAGCAGCTGTGGGAGCCCTGGGGTCTTCCCTACCTCAGGCAGGAAGGGCAGGAAGGAGAGCCTGGTGCATGGGGCAGGGGTGGGGGCTGACTGGGGGCGCCTTTCCTGCCTGGTCCAGCACATTTGTGCCCCACCACTGTCTGGCCTGGGCAGCCAGGCTGCCAAGGTCAGAGCGGCCTGGCCAGGAGGCCTTCAGGCCTCCCTCTCTCCTCTGCTCCACCCTTGGCCTGTCTCAGCCGTGGGAGTCCCAGCTCAGCACTGGCCACCCCAGGCTCTCTGCTGTACATATTCGAGACTAGTTTTTATTCCTTGTGAAGATGATATACTATTTTTGTTAAGCGTGTCTGTATTTATGTGTGAGGAGCTGCTGGCTTGCTGTGCGCGTGCACGTGGAGAGCTGGTGCCCGGAGATTGGCGGCCTGATGCTCCCTCCCCTGCCCATGCCCAGGGAAGCCAACCTGGGGGTCCTGGCTCCTGAGGGGCATCTGTCCCTCCCCTATTCCCCCCCAAACACACATACTTGTTCCAGCTCTTTGAAATAGTCTGTGTGAAGGTGAAAGTGCAGTTCAGTAATAAACTGTGTTGATTCAGTGAACAAGGGACTGGGTTCTTTGTGTGCTTGTATGGGCAAGGGAGGAGCTGGCAGAGGGGCTGCAGGAGAGCTGGATTCTGGTCCTGGCTCTGCTGCCCTCGGGGAGGGCCGTGACCATGTCCCTTCCTCCCTCTGGGCCCAAATTTCTTCACATATGCATTGACAGGATTCTAAGTAAGCACCTGCGGGGTGCTGGACACTGGGCTGCACGCGAATAGGACAGACACAGTCCTTGCCCTCAGGAACTGACATTCTAGTGGGAAAAAGCCAAGTAGCCACTTGGAAAGTGATTACCGAGCCCTGCTCTGCTCAGG
This sequence comes from Glis glis, assembly GCA_004027185.1. Classification (NCBI taxonomy): domain Eukaryota; kingdom Metazoa; phylum Chordata; class Mammalia; order Rodentia; family Gliridae; genus Glis; species Glis glis. Next base: position 2,818 of record PVJS01032968.1, on the reverse strand, counting down.
CACAGTCCTAGGTACTGGGGATTCTGCAGCAAACAAAACCGTTGCCTTTTTGGAGCATCAATTCTAGTGGGAGAGAGAAAAATTTTAGCATTTAGTTCTGGCTGCTATAGGGCAAAGGGTGGCCAAAAGGAAGCCATCGCAGTCTCCTGGCAAGGACTCAGAGAAGGATGTAAGCACTCAGACTTGAGGTTCCCTCTTTTTTTGTGGTGCTGGGGATTAAACCCAGGGGCGTTCACCACCACACCCAGCTGAGGTACTGTTTTTAAGGTGGATCCCTCAGAATTTCAGATAAAGATAGCTCTGGAGAGCCAGGCATGGTTGGCACACACCTGTAATCCCAGTACTTCGGAGGCTGGGATAGGAGGATTGCAGGTTCATGGCCAGCCTCAGCAACTTAGGCCCTCCACAACTTAATGAGACCCTATTTCAAAATAAAACAGTGTCGGGGGTGTAGCTCAGAGGTAGAATGCCCCTCTCGTTCAGTCCCCAGTTCCGCCAAAAAAGGGGGGAAAGCTCCAGAGAAAAAGACCCAAGGGTGACAAGTTTTTGGACTAGTGATGCCATTGTAAATAAATTTTTTAAAAAAGATGAGTTGGGCACGTTGACACACACCTGTAATCCCAGTACCTGGGAGGCTGACACAGGAGGATCACAGGTTCCAGGCCAACCTCAGCAAGGCCCTATTTCAAAATAAAAAGGGCTGGAGGTGTAGCTTGGAGGTACAATGTCCCTGGGTTCTATCCCCTGCACCAGCAATAAAAGATGAAGCATGCATCTGAAGCCCCTGCTACTCAAGAGGAGTCCTAGCACTCCAGCAGCATTTAATATGGGATCTGAGCTCCTCTAGGAGGCAGGGAGGGCTCCCTGGAGGAAGTGACATGAGAGCCAGGGCCTAAAGAATGTGTAAGAGTTAAAGGACGCAGGAGAAGTCCTAGGGAAGCAGCATCAAATGCACAGGATGAGCAGGGCCTGTCAACAGACTGAAGGAAGGCAGGTGCCTGAGAGTGGGGCCTCCTGGGCCCAGAAGTGAGAGGTGAGAGGCGACGGGATGGATTTGGCTCTGAGGACAGGGCAAGCCAGGAAAGGTGGTCAGTTACAAGCAATTGGAGCCCCCAAAGCTGCTGGTGGCTGTGTGGAAACCCAGAGGCCAGTGATGAAGCCATGGTTTGGCAAGATGTGTTTTGGTTACCATGCCTAGTCTTGTGACATTGGGCAAGCCACCTAACGTCTGTTCCCTGGCATCCCTTCAACAAAATGGGTTGAATGGTAGTGCCCCTCTCACGGGTTGCTGTCAAGATTGAATGAGATGACCCACTGGAGGTGGGGGCAGAATGACCCCGCCAGCGGGCAGGGCAGGCTCTCGGAGGAGGGAGGACGAGCCGCTCTCCCTCGCCCACAGTTCCACGTGGCTGTGCGGGAGGCCGGGAGGGGTCTGGAAATGCCCTCCACGAGCCCCATCCCGCAGCTCCATCCCGGGGCGGGACCTGTCTCAGACGTTTTCAGGAGCGGGTTCGACTGCCCCCTGGTGGCCATGGGATGCGAGCTGAAAGCCATTCCCAGCCCGAACCACTCTCCTCAATGGCCACGACCACTGTCTCCCGCCTGGCCGGCTTTCCCCACTGCCCTCCAGCCTCGCCCTGCTCACCAAAAGAACGCCTGCACTTGCAACCCTCAGGTGCCGGATTTAGAGCTTGCCATGGCTCGCCTGGGGCTCAGAGTCGCCATTCTCCTTGGTTCAACCCCGAAGCCTCCAGCGCCATCCCCATCCACCACCCCCATGATATGTCCCCGGATCCTGGGCGCCACCCTGCCACTCAAGATCTTTCCCCAGATTTTCCACATGCTCCCCAAAACCTTTTCTCCTACAGGCAAATACAAATATATTTTACAGGCCCTCCCCCTTTAAACAAATGGTAACATTCAACACACTTTGCCTTGCTGTTTCCACTTACAGAATGTACCTTGTACAAGTTTCTGTATTCATACATGAATTCCAAAATGTACTCTTTGGGCAGCCTCAAAAAGTAATCAACTCCTGATGACTTCATTCTTTTTTCAGCTATATAGTATTCCACAGTGTGTGTGTGTGTGTGTGTGTGTGTGTGTGTGTGTGTGTGATTAAGGATCCAACCCAGGAGTGTTCTACACTGAGCTGCATCTTCAGCCCTATTTATTTATTTATTTTTTGTGGTGCTAGGAATTGAACCCTCCCTAGATTGGCATTCTACCTCCAAGCTACACCCCCAGCCCTTTTTTTTTTTTTTATTTTGAAACAGGGTCTCACAAGCTGGGCATGGTGGAGCACGCTTGTAATCCCAGTATTTGGGAGGCTGAGACAGCAGGATCTGGGTTTGCGGCTAGCATCAGCTACTTATTGAGGCCCTCCGCAACTTAGTGAGACCCTGTTTTAAAATAAAGAATAAAAATAGGGCTGGGTGTGTAGCTTGGAGATAGAATGCCCCTGGGTTCAATCCCCAGTACCGCAAAAAAAAAAAGAAAAAAGAAAAAAAAAGAAAAAGAAAAGAAAAGAAAAGAAACAGGGTCTCACTGAGTTGCTCTGGATGTCCTCAAACCTGCGATCCTCCTGTCTCAGGCTCCCAAATACTGAGAGCACAGGCATGCGCCATCACGCCCAGCTTTATTTATTTAGTGGTGCTGGGGATTGAACCCAGGGGCATTCTACCTCCAAGCTACACCCCCAGCCCTATTTTTTTTTTTTTTTTTTTTTTTTTTTTGCGGTACCGGGGATTGAACGCAGGGGCGTTCTACCTCCGCGCTACACCCCCGGCCCTATTTTTTAATACTTTATTTTGAAACC
>PVJS01032967.1:0-22455 GCA_004027185.1 Glis glis | reverse complement strand
AAAAAAAAAAAAAAAAAGAAATTAGCTGATTTGGTTTTATATATATAAGATTTTGGTTATATGTAAATTATACTGGAAATATTAGGTACTGAGGAAACAAAAATAGTTCTTGATACATTTGCAAAGTTGTGGGGAAACTGACAAAGAAAAGTCAAATGCAGTAAATATAAAAAATATTATTTTGGAGCTACAAATCAAACATGGGATCAAGAGCAGGCCTATCAATACCGTCCTTGAGAGCAAACCAAAAAAGAATGATGACAACAGGGCCCTATTTGTAGAGCCTCCTAACAGCAGGGCATCTCTTCCCATTCCTCCCCCAAAGCGAACTCTATGGACCAAAGGCCTGGGAGACACTCATTCAAAAGTAGGGTCCCAGATTTCATTTTACTTAATGAAAACAATATTTTCTATCTCCCTCTTAAAGATTTGCACTGAATATTTGCATTTGAAGCTCTAAGAAGTCCCAAAGGCAAAGAAACACATCTAACTTGGCTTGACATAAATTTCTCAAATATTTGACCAGTAAATCTACTTTTGAAGAATAGAAAATGATGTTTTAGTTTAGGACCCTCTAAGTATAGAATTTGGAGTAAATGAGACCATGGCAGAGCCGAGTTTCATGACCACACTGTTTTGTGTCCATTCTCTACCTACAAGCCCTCAAGGCCTGCCTACAGGATTGGTGTTACCAACCTGCGCTTTGGCAGTCTACATGAGACATTTACAAAGAAAAAGCTCAAGGAAATGCTTTGGAGTTGCTATGTAGATAGTACTGAAGTTGCTGTTCTTGCCTCACTCAATGGAGAGTTGGAATAGGATTTCATCTTCAGGTACTGGTGCCAGGAATGGTATGTATCTCTTGAATAGTTTGTTTATTTTAATCATGTTGATAGCATGATTTAATTGGTCATTATTGGCAGGGGAAAAAAAAGAGTTCAATTCATGACTCATATTTACAAGGCATAGAGCATTTTACATGTATACTTTGAGTATTAATTTTACTCTTGGTTTCAATCGTACTTTGTCTGTTTAATTTTCTTTTGCCTGAATTTTATTAATTTTAAAATTTATAAACACTATAAGAGAATATGATTTTAAAAATTCAAAAAAATTAAAATCAATAAGATATTCCACATTCCTTCTTTTTCTTCCTCATCAAACTTCCTCTCCTGCTCAACTGTATTAACTATAAAAATCATTTTGGTGTTTCTTTCTAGATCTATTTATATACAGAGAGAAATATACATTTAAAATTTTAGTAGGATTTATTTTTAGAGTAGTTTTAGTTTCTCAGAAAAATTGAGAGGAAGATACAGAGATTTCCTATATCCCTCCTGACCCCCACGGCAGGGCCTCCCCCACTATCAGCATCCCGTACCTGAAGGATATATGTATTACAATCGATGAATCTACTTTAGCACATCATGATTACCCAAAGTCCACAGTTTACATTGAGGTTTACTCTTGGTGTTTTATATTTTATGAGTTTGAATGAACGTATAATGACATGTATTCACCATTATAATATCATACAGAATAATTTCACTGTCCTGAAAGGCCTCTGTGCTCTGCCTATTCTTCCCTCCCTCTTCCCTAACCCCCGAAAAACACTAATCTTGTTACTTTCTACATCAATTTGCCTTTTCCAAAAGTTCATATTGTTGAAATAATTCAATATATAGCCTTTTTATACTTTTATTTGTGCCTTGTAATTATACAACACACTGATGTATAGAGTGATAGGAATATAGACACAGCACTTGGAGCATTTCCCTTGGAATCCCATCTCCCACCCTCCCTTTCTTTGTACATGTCATTGAAATTGGCATTGGTAATTTCTTACACATACATAGCATTATTTAAATTGTTACCTTCTTTATGTCTCGTTTAACTTAACAATGTGCATTTAATGTCCCTGTATGTCTTTTCTTGGCTTTATGGCTCACTTCTTTTTAGTGCTGAATAGTATTCCATTGTCTGGGTATACCAAAGTGTATCCATTCACTTCGGAAGGACATGTCGGTTGTTGCCAAGTTTTGGCAGTTATGACTAATGCTGCTATAAATAGCTATATGCCAGATTTTGTATGGACTGAAGTTTTCAGCACCCTTTCATTTGCTTCTTTGACAATTGTTACATTTATAATTTTAATGAATTGTGGATTCTAATCTGTTTTATTTTTAAAATTTACTTGTACATCTGGGGATTTTTCGATGTTATCTTTTTATTTATGTATAATATCAATATAATGAATTAAGCCTCCTTTAGTCATCTCAGTACTGATATTGTCCAGTTTTTTCTTATTGAAACAAGGATGCACCAGATATCTTTATACAGATAGCTTTTGCACACTATATTTATTCAATTAGCAAGTATTAATCAATGCCAACTATCTGACTGATATTGTTACAGGTTTTTTGTTGTGATTCATCAGTGAATAACAAAGTAGTCAATAATTCTTATCCTCTGAGAGTTTAAAATTTCATGGTTGAGGCAAGTAATAAAACATATAAATTGTGGAAATTAAATTATACAGTGTGAAGTAGGCTATAATGTGAGAAATCATATGGAAAGAGAAAAACCAGACCATGGTAAGGAGACATGGAAGATTAGCCACAGATTGTTTTTAACAGACATATCATATTTGTGCATATTTATTGAGTATAGTATGAAATTCAATACACATATATAATGTGTAATGAACACATCAAGGTAATTAATATTTCATTTCCCCAAACATTTATCATTTATATGTGTTGGGAACCTCTTAACTTTTCTCTGATATTTATTTTGAAATATATAATAAATTGTTTTAGACTATAGTTACCCTAGTGTGCTATAGGGCAGTAGAACTAATTCCTCTTTTCTAACTGCATTTTGGTGCCTGTTATCAACTTATTTCCATACTTCCTACCTTTCCTATCCTATGGTGATTGCTTTTCTACTTTCCATTTCTATAAGATCAATTATTTAGCTTCTACAAATGTTTTCACATTTGTCTTTCTGTGCCTGACTTATTTCACTTAACATACTATCCTCCAGTTACACCCATATAAGCTTTCATGCTTTTTAATGTTAGAGTATTATCTAATTATGTATCTAGATCTTAATTTATTTATTCATTTATATGCTGGTGGAAACCTGGAAGTCAGGTAAGGAGGTCAATGACAAAATTGAAGGGGTAAGGGACATTAAAAATTGGTTGAATTAACTGACTGGAGATCCCAATGACATTAGAAAACTTTCAGAGAGATGAAATCAAAACTACCCTGAGATTTCACCTAACCCCAATTAAAATGGCAATCATTAAAAACACAAACAATAACAAATGCTGGCAAGGATGTGGAGAAGTAGGAATTCTAATACACTGTTGGTGGGACTGCAAATTAGTGCAACCACTTTGGAAAACAGTGTGAAGGATCCTCAGAAGATTGGGAATGAACCTACCATATGACCCAGCAATACCACTTCTAGGTATCTACCCAAAAGAATGGAAACCAAACTACCAGACTATGCATGCATATCTTTGTTTATAGTTGTGCAATTCACAATTGCCAAACTATAGAACCAGCCAAGATGTCCATTAACAGATGAATGGATTACAAAACTATGGGATATGTACACAATGGAATTTTATGCAGCAATAAAGAACAAAATTACATCATTTGCAGGGAAATGGATGGAATTAGAGAACATTATGCTAAGTGACATTAGTCACAAAAAGTGAAAAGTCAGATGCTCTCCCTAATATGTGGAAACTAGGGAGAATAGGGCATAGGAGGAACTCCAGACAAAGATGGAGAAAACCTTACATGAGTAATGAAGGTGACCTAACTGAGGGAGATGGGAGGGGGGAAGAGGAAAACACCCTAATGCACAGGTGTACATACACAAACTTATCAAAGTCAACTTCTATGCTGAGCAGAAGAAGGAGGGAAGGAGGAGGGAATGGGAGTGGAAATTAGGGGAGGGCTAATTGACTAATGTGTGCATGTATACTCCTACCACCCTGAAACTCATCAAGATGTATAATTACAATGCACCAATAGATTAAAAAATAAGTAATAAATAATAAAGAATGAAAGTAAACTGGAAAGATAGATGGCGGTGATCAGAAAGAGACAAATGTAATTGAAATCATGCAGGGTTTTTTCAGTTTTGATAAAGACACATGACAAGATACCTAAGGTAAATGGAGCACAGGATCATTAAAAGATAAAATTCAAAATCTGAGAATTAAGGGTGTTAGAGGGACCATCTACGTGAGATACCAGAATCACCATGAATGAACATAGAGCATATGTCGATGAGAAGGGAATCAGAGACTAAAAGAGTTAAGACACCAGCAGGATAGGTCTGGGAATGTAAGGATAACAATAACAATGAGGGAAATTGGGTAATATAACAACAGGGCATAAGATGCAAATAGAGGGAATCTTAGGGTGGAGGAAAGAGGGAATGGTTTGAAAGGAAAAATTAGAAACCAAAAAAGTATATGCCATGACTTCAGGTCCATTATTGGACCTGAAGAAAGACCATAAGAGTAAAAACAGCCATCATCTGACAGGTCTGCCAGGAAAACAAAGCCTCTTAGAGCCATGTTTTCATTACAGCAAATTAAATAATAAGATAGAGATTTTAGATATAAGAACTTTTTAAGGAGCAACTGTGAATTCCAGAGGGTATAACTGAAGACTAGTAAGAGATAAAGAGGTATAAAAAGGTATGAATGTAAAAAAAGTGTTAGGAGATTAGGGCTCCAGAAATGAGAGATTTTCTCATGCAAATTATATCAAGATAAATCGGCAATATGAGTTCCAGTGAACGCAAGGACTATGGTGGTGACAAACCTATAAGTACAGGTCAGTAGGAAGGATGGGTACTGTCACCTCCTCTTGAGCCATCAGTGGAAATGAGGAAGCTTGAGGATTTTCTGATTTGATTAACAAATATTCATTGAGCATATGAATATATATATTGTACATCATTACAGGTGCAAAGGATTCAGCTGTAAGAAAAGCACAGTTCTTACCTTATGAAACTTACATTCGAATTAAGAAGACAGGGGATAAATAATTGGATAATAATAAGTTACTAATAAGGGTTAGGAAAATAATAAACTAGAGGAGGAGGATTGAGTTCCAGGGGTGTTATTTTTCTAGAGTGTGAATAAGGAAGACCTCATCGAGAAGAGAGTAGTTGAATAAAGCATCTAAATGAAATCAAGAAGTGAGTCTGGCAAATAACTGGGGGAGACAGTTCCAGCCCATGGAAGAGCAAAAATGAAGGCCCTGAGACACGAGAGCAGTTTGTGTATTTAAGTGACAGCAAGAAGGCTGGCATGACAGGTGTACAAAAGGGAAAGGGAGGAAGAGTAATAGGAAATTATATGAGGTTAGAGCAGCAGCCAGGAGTCCAATTGAAAAGTGTGAAATGTAGTGTGTGTGTGTGTGTGTGTGTGTGTGTGTGTGTGTGTGTGTGAGAGAGAGAGAGAGAGAGAGAGAGAGTGAGAGAGAGAGAGAGAGAGAGAAGAGAGAGAGACTCATAAAAGGAGAATTGCTGTATCAACCAAACTGGTCAAAAGATATATTCATTTTTAAACTGTTTTAATGGATTCTATTCAATTATCCTGGAATAATATTCCAATTTACATCACCACTAACAATGTATGAATTTGGCCACTTCTTCAAACTCTCACCAAGACCAAATTAATACTGATCTTTATAAACTTACCCCATTTAAGGGGTAAAATTATTACAGGTTATTTATTCATTTATTGTGGTACTGGGGATTGAGCCTAAGGGAATTCTACTATTGAGCTACAACCCCAGCCCCCACCCATTTTTAAAACAGGGTATCGCTAGGTTGTTGAGAGTCTCACTAAGTTGCTGAGGCTGGTCTCAACTCTGTGGTCTTCCTTTCTCAGCCTCACAAGTACTGGCATTACAGGCATGCGCCACCATGCCAGACAATTGTAGGTTATTTAAATACATATTTTTAAATGTTTATTGTATGTCATTTATGTTTGATAATTTTTTCTTATTATTTTATTAGCTTACTCTTTTAAATTATATAGACTTATAGAAGCTCTTTATTTGATGAAGGTATTAAACATTTACCTGTCATCTATGTTGAAAATGCACTTTTCTGGTCTATAGCTTCTATTATAGTTTTATCTATGTTGCCTTATACTGTATAAGCAATTAAAATTTATGGATAGTCAATTGTATTAATCATGCCTCTCATGGTTTTTTAAATTTCTATATGCTTAAAAGCCTTCTAAAGAATATATAAATGTTCTTAAATATCTTCACCAAATTTATTTATAGTTTCTATTTAACTTGTTAATCCATCATTTTTCTTGTTATGCCACATGTAAATTTTATAATGCTCTTCAAATTATTTTGAGAATGAAATAGGGCCATAAATATTAGCAACAAACCTTTAAACACTGTGATTTGCCAGTGTTGTTCTAGGTTCATTACTTATAATAACTGCTTAATGTTTATAACAACCTGATGAAGTAAGTACTATAATTAGTCTCACTTTACAAATAGAGAAACTGATATATAGGAAGGTTCAGGATTTTCTCAAGGTGAAAGGACTGGTTAATATTATAGGCAAGATTCAACTCCAGGAAGACAGGTGCTAAGTCACCAAACTATATGCAATTAAATCAGGTTCCCTAAAATCTGGGTAGTAATCACGTTCATTGGAATTGAGATCTTCACTGAGTGTTAAGAAATGAATAGAATTTTGACAAAAGGAAGTCTGAAGAAGGGCTTGTGCAATACCACAGCACTCTAAGTGGGTGACATTTTCTAATTTGGAGAAAAAATAATCATTGTCACAGATGTATTAGATACATGAAGTGGAGAGCCAGAGTTGAGATGCGGAAAAAAAAAGATGTGTATTAAAGGGCATGGGTATCATGCTGAAGGTCAAGATTTTACCCTGAATGAGAAAGTAATAGCTTGGCTGTTGCAGTAGAGTGTGGAAGTTTAGAACATGCTTAAATTCTGACTCTGTCAGGATCTAGCTCTCTGAGATGGGACAAATTACAAAATTTATTTAATCTTTGGTAGACTTCTCCCAAATGAGAATAAAAATCATGGTTGCTTTAAAGATTTAAATATAATCACAAATGTTCAGGATTTAGGCTAAAGTCAGATATGTAGTAGACATTCAGTACAATCAACTCTTATTACTAGTCAAAGTAAGTTTTCATGAGGGACAGTGAGCAATCCAGTCAAGATGATAGATGCAAGTGTCTTTTGAAGGGAAGTAGGCATGAGTTTTGATTACCATTTGAATTCAGTGAAGGGGAAAAGAAAAACAGATAAGGATGACACTGATACTATGAAATTGGGAGACAAGGCATTTTGAGATATAAACTGGCATAAAATAAAACTGGAAAATTTTAAGGACGAAGTGCTTGGTTTATTTTAAGAAACTTTAAAGTGAGATACTTGAAGTCTAGCTATAAATATCTAGTATATATGTACATATATACAAGGCTATCTGTATTCCTACCACTTCAATGTTAAGAGATATAGTAAACTTGGTTTATGAAACATTGCATCTACTGGAAATCTCTGTTAATCAATATCTCCATGTTTTATCAGTACAATAAAAAATTATAAAATACCCAATCTCAACTCTGAGAAACCATAATAGCTTAAAGTGCTTTCTGAATCACCAAAGATTAAATTATATACAGTATAATTTTATTGTTCAATGTATTTGATTGCATTCTAATTATATAAAAGTAAGGAAACCCCAAAGGCAATGAGTATTGAAAAAAACTGCATTCTTGATTCTAGGATTATCTCAATTTTAAATTTATTTATTAAGCAAACTGTACATTTAAAAATAAAAAGAACATGTCCTGAATTCATCCACTGAATGTCAAATAGCTCTGTCTGTTCAGAGCACAGGCAATGCTATACAGAGCTGGGGGGAGCAGGACAGAAACGAAAGAGTTGCCCTAGGGTAGCATCAAGCAACCCACATTTCTTGGAACAATGGGTGTCCCCACCAAACAAAGGCCCCATGGCTCTGTCTTTGACTCTGAAAACCATCTTGTTCATTATGCAAAAATGCTTTATTCTTATACTATGCTAGAACAAATTAAATTTATTATGCTGTTATGTTTCCATTTTTATTATATCTGAAAGCTGATACAGTGTTTTCAGAATGCCAGATTAGGGTTTTCAAATTAGAATTTAAAAACTTTCTTCCAACCTGAGGAAATTAATTTTATGAGCGACTTAAGCATCTACACTCTAAAAAGACACCTGCTTTCTCATGGCAAATATATGACTTTAGGATAATTTAGAGAGCCTTTGAAAAGTTAAAAAAATCAGCAAAATCTACTAACAAAAATAGACAAGATGCTCAGGGGATTCAAAGTAGGTTAAGATATCAAAATATAAATGCCATTTGAAAGGGATTCTGGCACTAAATTTAGGATTTTAGCATTCTGACACTGATAAATCTTGCTGCAGGGTTCCTAAATCTGATCAGAACACCTGTTAGTGATGCTCAAATGCCTGAATTAAAATGTAGTTTTGATATTTCAGTTATTAGATTAAAATCAGAAACCTTTAAACACACAGTAATTTATGTAGGATTCTTTTTGTGGGGGACTTTTAAAGCATAGATTGACTCAGTTTGATTCTGGAAAGCTTCTAAATTGAAGACTTTAAGTGAATGTGCTTGGCCATATGATGCAATTTTATTCCATATCAAATGGAGAAGTCAAAAAGTAGAGTATGATATCATGCTGTTAAGACATAATGAGAAGATCTAAAAATTCCTTTAAATAAACTCTTAAATGGAAATATTCATAGAGGATAAAAATATTCAGGTGGTGTGGCTTGACCTTTAGAGTCACATAAGAAAGATGAGTCCAATTCATTATTCATCTAGGTATTGCCTATTATAAGATAATAGAGGCTTCAAGTGCTTTATATATAACCATTAGAAAGATCTGTGCATAACCCAGTCTCCACGATGTAATTTAGTACTGTAAAAATAATACCTGTAAGTTGAGTAACCCAAGATAATATATAATGCTACGATAAAGCAATTCTTAATTGATATAGAAAACAAAAGGATTATAAGAATATTTTTATAACATGGGAGACAATATCTGAAACCATCTTTCTCCAAAGTCATGCTTTGGTATTTTTCAGAATTTGGGGGTATGGATTTTAAGAACTTCCCCTCTTATATTAAAGTTTTTCCAAAAATTGTCTTATATTAAAGCACATTATTCCAGTATAAATAAATAATGTAAAAATATCTGCCAACCTAGGTCTTAGAAAATTTTATTAAAATTACACTTCTATTTATAATTCTTTCTGAGATAGCTACATGAAATATTTACTATAGATTAGAAAACAAAATCTCCTTCTAAGTCAAAAGATTTTATTTGCAATTTGAACTTTCATAAATTGATAAAGCAGTACACACACTTATTTTACAGAAATTGAAGCTTCAAATCAAAATATTATCCATCTGTGATCTATGCACAGGGCAGTAGGGCATAGCCTTGATAAGTGATTTTTAGCTGCCTGTTTTGAATAGGCATTGAAAATAGCTACACATAAAGAGAGAAGTGAGCTGAATTCTGAAGTGAATATTTTGGAGTGAATTCTAAAAGAGTTCTTACAATAATGTATGTACATTAAAAATAGGTTAGCAAAGAATGAGTAAAAATAGTTAATTTTCAAATACTTCTCACAGCTTTCTAAGTCTGGTTTATTTCTCTAGCCAAAGGGGAGGAAATATAGGATTGCTCATGTTGGAAAAGTTTTAGTACAATGAGTGCTGAAACCCACCAAACCAACTCTAAGGGGCTTTCTTGTTCTTTCAGTATTACCACACTGCACCTAGTCTCTGAGCTTATAATTCTACACTTTCCCACAAGAATATACTTCATTTTAGAATTTTTTTCTAGTATGTCTACTATTTCTTAATTGTGTGTGTTTGCTTGTGTGTGTGTGTGTGTGGTGTGTGTGTGGTACTGGGGATTGAAAACAGGAGCATTCTATCTGTGAGCTACACCCCCAAACCTATTTTATTTTTTATTTTAAAAACAGGGTCCCACTGAGTTGCTGAGGCTGGCCTCAAACCTGCAATCCTCCTGTTTCAGCCTCCAAAGTACTGGCATGTACTACCATGTCTGGCTCTATTCTTAATTTTGTAAGAAAAAAAGTATAATAATGGTGGATTAACACTATATATGTTTCTTGGAATGCTATACAACCATGGACCCTTGCACTTTAACAAATGAAGCTCAAAAAAAAAAATCAATGGAACTGTTGGTTGGCACACCATATTTCATTCAACACTTCAAATTCATCATGACTCTGCTTTGCACATAGGTCCTCTTTGGAGTACGAATTGCCAATTTTGCAGGTGTCATATAATGAGGGAAAGAGGTCAGTTTGGGAGTCAAGTGAAATTCATACGCCACCAGTATATCAGTGAGGTAAGTGTTCTAATAAAATGCTATGGGAAGATAGATAAAAGTCAATTAATCTAGAATAAGAATAAATTGGTGGAAGGTTAAGGGACTATGTCATGTTGTGGATTGAGTTCTATATAGGGTTCTTATGAGACTGCATGTAGAGTAAAACTGGGCCAGAAAATCATGAATAAAAGGAGTGAATCTTCAAATATTTCTTACAGAGCTTTAGAGTTTACATGTAAGAATCTATCTATGTGCATTAGTTTTGTAAACACAGAATATTTTTCTTAGTGTCCCTGGAGGAATGGAAAGGGAACTACCCATCTTGCAATAGTCCCATTTCATAGAGGTGGTCATAAAGGCTTTTTAAATTTTGGTTAAGTTGATCCAGGTTAGTTTGGAAACAATTACAAAGTATATACAAATTACAATCATAAAATAGATATTGTAAAGATTTGCACATTTATAAGGACCCAAAAGATTCAAGCTCCATTTGCTAAGAATAAAATGCAGATAACCAGGAGTTGTAGCTATGATTTGGATGTACCCAGGAAAGTTAACTATGTAAAAAGTGTCACCTTCTTATTCAGCATATAAGCTCCCTGGGTGTTTTCAAGACACACCCACTGGTTCTACTTTTGAAATGTACACTTCCCTTAGCTACACTGCAATATCACAGCTATAGAAGAGAGAGTTGGCTTCTATTCTCCCTTAATTATCAACAACCCAACTGTCAGTAAAGTGCTAATTACAGGAACTTTATTATTTGAGGTGATATTGAACCAGAGAGCACATAGCTTGATGTTTCATTTTCTAAACTTTGCGATGTGAGCAATTGGGTGTGTATATGGGGAGGGGACTTTCCTTTCTGTTTCAATTTGTAAGCTAAGCAAAATTGAAATGGATGTCACTGACACTGAAATAGAAACTTAAAAATGCTGTCCTTCCAGGTGACTTTATAACAGTATAAAATATCTCATTAACCCCTTCTTATCAAAAAGTATATTTTGCACCCAAACTGCACTTGCAATTCTATAACATAATTGGTTACCTATAATTGGAGAAAGACAGAACTGCATGTTATGCTGTGATTCTGTCATTTGAGTATTTTGGCAGAGGAAGTGTACTTCAAAGATATCCTTTATATAGGCTCTCTAAATTTATATAATATATTTCCTGTGGGATCTGAAATATTTCAAGCACCTTTTAAAATCATTTCAGAAAATGGGTTCAGAAGTAGCATGAGGAATTTCATCTAGAAATACAAAAATAGATGAAGATGGTTAAATGGAAAATTTATTGGAAAAGATCATGGATAGTCGGCTGGGACCATTTCCAGGGTGATTGTGTGGGGAGTAATTAGGAAAACCAGAAAATATAATTCCATGTGAAATCCTGGGGGGAAGGGGGGTCTGTGTGCATTTAAAACACATAGGAGAGACATCTAACTTAGACTTAAGGGTCTAAGGAAGAGGAAACAAACCTGTTGCTAAGATGTTAAGGGGCAGAAATGATTAGGAACATGAAGATGGGGAGGTCAAGGTGGAGGAGAAGGAAAATATGCTTATCCTAGAAAACAATGTACAATGCCCTGAGATTATTTTTTTCAAAACCATTGCAATTTAGACAGGATGAAAGTTCAATAGAACTAAAGTCAGAATTCAGTGGGTGGTATGGATTAGAAAGACAATAGCCTATGGGGTAAACTATGAAAAATATTGAAATGGCTCGTAAGCTATGATAACAAATTTCAAATTTATAGGAAGGGAAATGGGAAATCATATAAGGTTTACCATAGGAATTTGACTCGAGCAGATTTGTATTTTTGAAAGGTCAATCTTGCTGTAGTCTGCAGAATTGCCTAGAGGAAGACAAGCCTGAAAATATGGAAAGCACTTCAAAAGCCATTGTGGCAGTCCATACAGGCTACAATCGAGGGCACAGCTGGGGTGGTAGCGAGATAAAGGAGCAGATGGATGTGAAAGATGTTTAGGAGGTAGAATCAACCGGGTAAATGATGAGCTGTGTGGGGTGACTCAGGGATGGCCCTTAGGTTTCTGGCAAGCCCAACAAAACGATGGTAGTGCTATTTGATGGAATATAGAAGGAGGTAAGATTTGAGCAGTAAAGATGATTTCGGCTGTGAAGCCGATGAGTTAATATTTCCTATGAAATAGACATATAATGCAGGTTGAAAAAGTGGACTGCTGAATATATGCCAGATGAGAACAAAGTGAAAAGAGAGGTGGTGATGAGAGGAAAAGAGAGAGGTCAAGATCTGAAAATCTCTGTAAGATACGTGGACGAGTATAAAGGAATGACTGGAAGAGGTCCGGGTGGGTAGGAAGTTTTGCTCAGAGAGTGGGATGTCTACATCTGTGATTTGAAGGTAGACGGATCTGGTGATGACAAGTGTCCAGGTGGATGTGGGAGTGATTTATTGAAGAATTAAGGTGAGGGCCCTTGAACAGAGGCGCCAGCTGCTCAACTCAGTGCTGTGGTTCCACCTTGGATAGAGTAAATGATTATTACTATCTGTACCTTAATATTTGTACCCATACACAAGGGGTCATATAGAAATGTCTGCAGAGAAAATGGTGCTCTTACTAAAAAATAAATGATAGCCTTCTACAAATAAATCAACCATTGAAATCAGGGACATGAACTTGATTTATAATTAATTTAATTAGCCTATTTATTCACCACTATTGCATGGGATTCCGTTTAATAAAATTCACTCTAAAATATGGGCCTAGAAATACTAGAATGTTTACATAGACAAGCATTTGAAAGTCTGGGGGCAAAGTTTGATCATTTGAGGGGCCTTATAGGAGAAGTGAAACTTGATCTAACTTTAGAAGGTGGGTTTAAATTAAATAAGTTATACTGTGTGCTAATTAAATATTTAATAGGCTTGGGTTCAAATCCTGGTGCTGCCTCTTTGGCTGTGAACCCGTGGTCAAATTAATTAGTCTTTCTAGACATAAATGCCCTCTTCTGTACTGTAAGAATATTAATAGTCCTACTTCCCAAAGGTAAGTAATTTAAAAGCTTTTGTTCTATAGTAATTGACTGAAGTAAAAGCACTAAAAATGTTAATGATCAAAAGGACAATGATTGCAGCATAGAGATGTTATATGTAGAGAAGGAATTTCTGCCTTCAAAAAGTTGACATAGTTTTTGTTGTATATCATTTTTAAATAAAAAAGAAATTAAATATAAGTAAAAACTAATTATTATATATCAAATATTACCAAATGTTGTTATCAAAATATACCAAACAGGAGAACCTATTAGTGTGAATCAATATTTTTTCCCATTTCCATAGATATTTGTAGTAGAGATTGAACCCAGGAGTATTCTCCCTCTGAGCTATACCCCCAGCCCTTTTTGATTTTTATTTTGAAACATGGTCTCACTAAGTTACTGAGGGCCTCAATAAATTTCTGAGGCTGGCCTTGAACCTGCAATCTGACTGTCTCAGCCTCCCAAGTACTGGGACTACAGGCATGCACCACCATGCCAGGCTCTTCATATAATTTAAACTACATTCACCGATAAGTCTTCTATCACAAATGAGAGAATAAGTTAAGAGAAGGGAAGTTCATCTTCTCTCTAGGCTTGGATAGACATATTGACAAATCAGGAAGAAAGTAGTAAATTTAAGACAAAAGATAAATGGTGACATGATTTTTATCTTTCTAACAAATATGTAGGCAACAACGTATTCAATATTACCCATACTAAATAATTTCTAATCTTAAAATCATTTTCTAAGCTTTTAATTGTATGTCACATAGAGAGCCACCACACTTTTCCTGTCCCCTCCCCTCTAAGAATTCATAATCTAAGACCAACAATGTAGCATAGACAGAAACATAAATCAAATAATTTCTTAAATACATCAGTGTCCTAGGAGGTACAGTGAGAGGGATGATAAAAGGCACAATTAGGAGTGAAAACCACATGATCAAGTAGACCTAAATGCTTGTTATATTTGGTGGGAGCCTTAGTGGGTGTTCCTTCACTGATAGAAAAAAAGGAATTTCTGGAGGACATAAGAAGTTATGGTGATTTGAATAAATAAAGATAGAGGCCTAGGAGTTGAGAGGAAGTTTCTGGAAAACAGATTAAGATTTGAAAAAGATATGTGAAGAATATTGCATTAGTGAGGTCTTCACACTATCTGGGCTTCTAGAATGTGAACGATGGGCAGTAAAGAGTGTATCCTGATGTTTCTGTGCCAGGTATAATACCCCAAACAACTCAGTAGAGTGGGTTTCTACATCAGAATTCTTGGTATAGATTTCTGATTCATTCACTCTGAAGATTTGGCACGGGTGGTAGCAGTTTACCTTGCAGCACTGTTTCTGACTCACAGGTCAGCCCCTGGCATAGAGTATCTCTGTGAATTGCAAATGAAGGAGAGATATCACTGAAATTCTTGTTGCTTTTTGGAGCTAAAAGGTCTCCAGAGATAATTTAGGAAGGCTATGCAGAAAATGGTGGGAGGGTAATATTCATTCTCCACCTCCAGCAGGAGGGATCTTTTTGAACTGCTAATCTGCTCACATAATCCCCTCTGCTGCTTCAAACCCTTCAACACTTTTCTCTTAAATTGATGGCCTTAACAACTCTCAGGGAAAAAGAGATAAAGAACTGTAAATGATGTGAGTCTTGTCTACTTCTCCATTCATTCTCTCACTCCACCTCTTAGTAGAGACACTTGGGGCCACCATACTGGACTTCCCATGCTCCCTTCCACCACAAGGATTTTATACATGCAATTATCTTTATGAGACTGTTCTCCCTTTCCTTCTTAGTCAAGTTCTTCTCTACTCATTCCTCAGCCACATCTCACATACCGCTTTTTGGAGTCGTAGAGGACTCCCTGGCTTGGATAGATCTTCCTGTACCAGGGTTCTGTACTATTGAGCACCCCCTTTTTGCAGCCATTGTCAACATTGACATTTTTAAAATGCTATGCATTAATCATTGATGAATGTCTTTTCTTTTTTCTTGCTGGATTGTAAACTCCATGAAGACAAGAGACCACATCTGATTACACTAAGCTTGCTTCACTAGTGTTTGTGGAAGTGTCAGCAAGTAGAAGGCTTTTGATACATGTTGGTTGAACAAGTCAGTATTAAGGAGCAATAATGAAGAGACCTGGATGAACCAATGTGCCTGCTGATTTGCTTAAGTGCTGAAAATAAAAGTCAAGGGATTTGGCGGAGTACAGATATCACAAATTTTCTTCAAAATGTTGCAATCCACTATTTGGAGAAAAACATATAATCTAATGCCAAACTCTTACATTTAGGGAAGACCATATCAGCAATGATTCTCATAGGAATTTCTTCTTCACTAATGTTCAGGAATAAAAAATAAGGAATGAAGTTCCATTTTGACAGTGCATTGAACCTTTTAGGAACTTTGAAAAAGGGGTTTAGTAAATTCTGGTTTAATTCAGACCTTTAGATAATATACCATTCTGGTAAAATAAATGGTGTGCTAAACTAAACTCTGGAAACATTTCAGTCATTATTGCAGGTCGTATTTGGGTAAAGTCCTATTATTCTTTCCTGTCTTAATAAGCCCAATGCTAGTAGACATTATATAACCTTTCCCAAAGATTCATGGCCATTCTTTTGATAATTGACAATTATGGAATAATACATATATAAATTTAAAAAATAGAACGAGTTAAACTGAATGACTCTTAGATACAAATGGAAATGGTCTTTTTTTCTAATTATTAAATACATACTATGTATGTGTATATAATATATATGCTTTATTTCATTTAGTTTACTTCTAACATAAAGTCACAGGACCAAGGGGAAAACCTGAAGTTCTGGTTTTACTGTAATTGACTGTATCAGTCAGCATTCTCACGGATATAATGCAAAACAACTGACCAAAACAACTTAGAGGAAGGAAGATTAATTTCCTCACATTTCTGGAGATTTCAGGGGTTCAGTCCATGTGAGGCCGGGTTTATCTGTGGAACTCAAGGCATGGTGGCAGGAGGCAGAAAAAGGAAGACAGCAAGTGCTCTGTTCTCACATCATGGAGGCAGGAAGCAAGAGAGAGCAGGGAGAAGAGGGAGTATACATAATCCCCAAGGCCACGCCTCCAGGGATTCCTCCTTAGCAACCAAGCCCCGCCTAAAAAATGGCTGCCTTGTTTCCATGAGGTATGAGGGACATTCTAAATCAAAACTGTAACCTTGACTTAGCAAGTTGAATAATATAACCTTTTGTGAATCATATGATGTTATTTATAAGCCCTAATTCATGTTATCAGTATCTAAATTATTACATCTGAGCCCAGTAATGGGAGTCAGCCCTCAAAATATAAGTGTGAGTGATTTTCTTTCTGTTCAAGACTAATCAATGTAGATATAGGCTCTTACCAACATGAGAGCTGTATTTTTAAGTTAAATTACTAAAAGATGTTTCTTTTTAGACAAAGAATTGATATGAATGATCAAGTATTTTAGTGTTTGAAGAAACATAGTTTCTAAGTATTTCCAAAATAAAAGGCATCACAAACATAGCTCTCTTAAAAAAGAATGTTTTATTAATGAGGCATTTCAAAAGGAAAGATAATCTATATTCAGTGAAAGGAAGTGTTTTTGGGGGAAATTTAACATAAAAATATAAATTACATAATGAGAGTCGGTAACACATTTAGGAATATACACAGTCTTTGCCAAATCGGGCCCTGATAATAATCAGAAAAGAGTCCCATACTGTGATATATTTTAAAATACATTTACTATTTTGTTCACATTGGAAAACTATTTCTATATTTTATATCTGGGGAAAACAGGTGATGTTAAATTTATTTGCATGAACATGGTGTGAAATGAATGTTTTATTGCTAATTTTGCTTACATTGAGAATATATTTTTTTTATTTTAAAACAGAACCTCAAAATGTTAGAAAAATAAAAAACTTAAACCATCAATATTGTAAGGACAATAAACACTCACAAATAAACATTATTTCATGTTACAATCCATCATCTTTTCTGCTAAAAAAGACTTTATTCTTGGCTACTTCTAATTCTATAATCCCATTTCTAGGAAGAAATTATTGGACAAGTATTTTGGGAAGATGACTTATTTCTTTATTTTATATATTTTTTTCTTTTTGATACTTTCTAGATACACCCCAAGCCCTTTCTATTATATTTTTTTAAACAGAGTCTCACTAAGTTACTGAGGCTAACCTCCAATTTGTGACCCTCCTATCTAAGCCTCCTAAGTACTGGGATTATAGGTATGTGCCACTGTGCCCAGTTTGAGATGACTTAAATATTTTGGCAAAAAGAGAAAGAGAATTTTCCTAGGAATACACCCCATAAAGCATGTAAAAAGCCACCTCTAATTTTGCTCCTTTGAGTTGACCATGGGTCCTCACAATTAATTAGTTTCCACTGAGAGACTGAATTTGGTATTTAATCTGTAGATGAAGATATATAAGAAAAATTCTACTGATATCCTCCTATGCTAGAAATACCAGTAAGCCTCATTATCCTTTTGTGATTCTATTGTGAAGACCTGTAGAAGAGAATTCTTTAAACTATGCAAGATTACAATTCTTAATTTTCTAAAATAATCATGATATCTCTAGTGTACTTCCTGTTTCCATTCTGGAAGATGATCCTATTTCTCACCTTGAGGATCTGTTTTGCAAGCACAATCTCCCCATTTTTCACTTAAGTTCACACCATCACCCCTTCCATTCTGGACAATTCTGATACCACCTATGTGGTTTCTGCACTTCTGCGATTCCCTCTTGTCATCTTTCCCACAGAGCAGCCAGAGGGATATTTTGATTCTGTAACTCAACTGTCCAAAGCCTCCAGGAACTTAGAATGAAATCCACAGCCTTTACCAGCACCCAGCAGACTGTAATCCGGCTCCTCACTGTCTGTGTATATCTGCCAAATCACCCCTCTTTCTGGAACAATCTCTCATTACAACCTGACAAGACTCAATCACATCACTTACGTTTCTGCTCAATATCATCTTCTCAGAGAGGCCTCCTTTGAGATCTGTCTAAAATGTAGTAGACGACTCCATCACTGTTTATCCTGTTCACCTGTTTTATTTCCTCATGGCTCTTACTACTTATTAAAATTATATTATTTAGCTTTTCATTTTTTGTTGCCCATCTCCTGGATTAAAATATATGCTTGGACAGTCACAACTTTTTACTGTATTCTTTGCTTTATTGTCTGTGCTCAGAAGAGCATGTGGCCCAGATTTTACACTCAGAAAACAGTTCTTGAATGAAAAGAAGAAAGAAATCAGTGGTTACTGAATCCATGAAGCACATTCCAACTACCCGGCAGCCCTAATGTACAGCACTTAAGCAGAAGTGATCATGCCCTTCCTTATCCCAATATGGAATAAAGGTAACATTTGTTGAGTACTTAGTGTGTTCCAGGCAGTCTAAGACCTTTACAGATATTGTCTAATATACCCTGTTATGGTAATTATTATTACTATTACTACCCAATATCACACAACAACCAAGTGACAGGATGAGGATTCAATACTTGGTAGCCTGGCTCTAGAGCTAGATTTTAAAACCATATTACACTACTGTTTCTAGGGAAATCATCACAGGGTATTTCTATGACTAAACAAACTATTAATATTATTAGCATACTAATATCACTACATTGTGAGCTCCTATGGACAAGAATTGTGCTTATTCCTACACAGCACAAACATAAGCACGATAGTTGGTAAGGGAATGAATGAAGAAGTATCTATACTTGAGCAGCCAACAATGAATTCATGCAATCTATGATAAAGCAAACATATTTAAGTCAGACTGTCAGACAGCTTGATTCTTATCAGTACGAACAATGAGGGACCCTAGGGGTAACTTGAAAAACAGATAAACTTTACTCTCATTCAAGTCTTTGGGACATAGATTAACCATGTATCACTGTAAACATTCATAAACATTCTTACGAGGTAGAAGGATTCTAAGAATACTTTTGAAATTTAAATATGAAACATTATAAAAATCATTTTGAGAAGAAGCTAAATTCAGACAAGATCTGATGCCGTACTGGGGTGTGCATGTGTGTGTGTGTGTGTGTGTGTGTGTGTGTGATTTTTTGTGGGGATGTAGATGGAATGCAACTTGATTTTATTAAGAAACTCCAGACCTGTTCATAAATTTCCTTTTGACACTTGGGCCCTCTGACCCTGATGTGCCAACATTATGCAGTGGAGACAGACGCACCATAGACTTAATCTGAATACATGAATATGCGAAAAGGCAAAAATATGCCCTGTGTGCGTGAACAACTGAGGGGTAAGTGTGTCTACTGTATTTCTCAGGACTCTGTAATTGTCAGAGATGCTTCTCAGAGTAGCTAGGACAAAAAGAGAGAATTATGGGTTGAACTAAACTAATAAGGGAGGAGCAGGGTGAAGTGCAGCTTTGCTAGCCCAAGCATGTGAGCCAGGTACTCAAAGCCTCTCAGTAGCCTTACATGGCCTCACATGTTGGCTTTTCTCAATATAAGTCGCTCATGTCCACTAACAAAGGTAGAGTAATTGAGTTAAAGTGTGGAAAATTGAGTTGAAAAAAATCTTTTTCAATTTAGTAGCTCATCCACGATTCAAAGGCAACAGACTAATTCTATCAACCTAGTGGGAGAGAAATTTTTAAAAATGCTCTAAGTAAATTTTTCGTAAAACTGCTTTGATTTAAATGAAGTTTATTGATACGACCATCACTGCTATTTACAATTTTTTTAACCAGAAATGCATAGGAAGCATAGTACAGCAGTGAACTAATTTCTATATGTAAAATAATATAAGAATGTTTGGACCAGAGAAGTAAATCAACTCTATAGGATAGTGCATTTCAAACTACCTGTGATGAACAATATGGTTTTTTTTCCCTAAATCCCTCAGACAATATATTTTTTTAAAGTGGACTTCTAAAAATATAAAATGAAAAAGGAAAGACATCCAAAATACAAGTCCAAATTAAATATTTTTTTTTACTTATGGTCATAAAAGTTTATTTCAATAAGTATAACCAGAAGAAACATTACACAAAAAGTCAACTATAAAAATTCTACAAATAGTCCATTTAAAATGAATCACTAGGATACTCATAATTTTTGCTTTTTCCTCAATTATAACTAAACAAAAAGTTATGTGTAAGAACAATTCCCTTGTCAATTTTTTTTGCACAATTTAAACAAACACCACATATATCAATAGTTTTTTATCTAATGTAAATTGGATTGATGAATTTCTAAATTTTTATCTTCATTTCTGTATTTATTTCAATGAATGCCATAACAAGCAGTCAAAATGTAATAAGATAATATGTGATAATATAATATATGAGAAGATATATATATATATATATATATATATATATATATATATATAAATATGTCTGAATTTCTTTAGTGCTGCTGGTTAAAAACTCGCTTCCAGAGAGTTTTCTCCTGTAACTGTAGCACTCACTTTATTTGCTGGCTTGCACCTATGAATCTGTTCTTGTGGTATTTGTTGTTCAATGTCTGAAAATGTTAGTTTCATCTCTCCCCCTATTTCCTAGTTGTTGAAGAAGAAGAAAAGGGAAATTAAATCTTGGCTGGAAGTGGAATTTTCCCACACAGTTTATGTTATTTCTTCCTTATTACTCACTCCAAAATATTTTCTCTTGTGTTTTGATTTATTAATTGAACCTTAGAATACTAAGTATATTATTTAATATCATGCAAATGATATATTTCTAATCTTATTTTTCTTGTTGATTTCTAGATTAATTCTATTCCCATAAGATAACCAAAGAATTTCATTCTTGGGATATTGTTGAAGCTGTGTTTATGGTTTAGCATGTAGTTAAATTTCATATATTCTGCTGTTCTCAGATGTAGTATTCCCTACATATCAATTAGTTTCTGCTTAAAAATTTAGTTGTTCATATCATCTCACGTTTTTGTTTGCCTCTCCTAACAGTTACAGTGAGAAGTGGATTAAATAAAGGCAGATTTCTTCCTTTTCTCCTTTTGATCTGTAGTAGACAGCTATGCATTGGATAGATACCAATTTGGTATTGTAATATCTTCCTATTGGATTGACGCTTTCATATACATATATATGAGTCAATCATATACATACATATATGCATATATATATCATATATATATGGTACAGAGGATTGAACCCAGAGGCATTTTACCTCCAAGCTTCACCCCCAGACCTTTTTTTAACTCTTGTTTTTATTTTGAACAGGGTCTTACTAGGTTGCTGAGAGTCTCGCTAACTTGCTGAGGCTGGTTTTGAACCTGCAATCCTCCTATCTCAGTCTCCCAAGTACTGGTATGATAGGTATGTACCACCATGCCCAGTGAATATTTCATATTTTAAAGTGTCCCTCTAATATCTATTCATGTTTTTACTTTGAATTCTACTTTTCCTGTTGTTTATTAGTACAGCAACACCAGCTTTCTGTTATTTTATGTTTATGCTATCTTTATCCCAGCTTTCACTTTCAACCATTTTGTGTTCTTAAATTATATTTTTATAAGCAGTATATAGCTGGATTTTTTTTACCTTGACCATCATAGTAATTTCCTTGATGAATTTAGTATATTTATATTTAAAGTAATAATTGATTCAGCTGTGTTTATATCTACTATCCTACAACAGTTCTTTTTGCTGCTTTCTTGCCAAGTTTTTAAATTATTTTAAATCAAATATAATTAGACTTTTTTCTTACATTAACTCTTTACTTACAACTCTTTTATAAATTACTCTGGAGATTATTGAACTCATTACAATCTAAGATAATTTATCACTTTTCCACTTCCCGGATACTTCTTGAACTATAGACCTTTTAACTCCATTTACTCCCCTGCTTTATTTTTCACTCTGTTTACTTTTTTTTTTTTTTTTTTTTTTTTTTTTTTTT
>PVJS01032966.1:0-22454 GCA_004027185.1 Glis glis | reverse complement strand
CTAGTGAGGCCCTCCGCAACTTCATGAGACCCGGTTTCAAAATAAAGTATAAAAAAAATAGGGCTGGGGGCGTAGCGCGGAGGTAGAACGCCTCTGTGTTCAATCCCCGGTACCGCAAAAAAAAAAGAAAGAAAAAAGTGTATTTGTAAAAATAAGGTAAGAAAAATGAGAGGAGGGAAGCTCTCTGACAGAGCCACAGGCTTGATGTGAAATGGGGCCAGTCAGCAGCAGTGGGGAGGGGATGAGGTGGGATGGGGATTCAGAGAACCCCTTCTGGAGTGAGGAGGACCAGAGACATCATGAGTTTTTTTGGGGGGATTGGGATCTGCTGGCCCATCGGGCTGCTCCCTGCCTTCAGGGTAGTGGCCCAGGCAAACCCTCGACCAGAGACCCTTCCCATGGTGCATTGCAAGGCCGGCTTCCTCCTCATCCTTTAGGGCTTGGACAAATGTCATCTAAAACAGCCCTTCCCCAGCCACTCCCGAGTTTACCCTGAGAGTGTCATCTTCCATCACTGCCTCTCATGGGTTTTCCTCTCAGCCACACCCAAGGCACAGGGTGGTGGGTAGGTATTTATAGCTTGGTTCCTTGCTTGCTGAGGGGTGTGTGTGTGTGTGTGTGTGTGTGTGTGTGTTCGCGCGCTCACGCACACGCACACGCATGAGCATGTGCAGGTCCTGCCTCTAAAATTAATTTCAAGCACCTGCAACCTAGACACTATCTGTCTCCATCCCCACTGTGACCCCAGAGCCCAGCCCAGTGTCTATGACCTAGTAGGTGCTCAATAAATGCATGTCACTTGGAACCAAAAGAAGGGAAGACAGAGGAACTCAGCTATAACCTACTCTCCTCTCAGAAGAGTTTAAATAAGAACAATAACAAAAAATCAAGTCAAAGCAAGAACAGCACCTGCAAAGCTGTGGATCCATATTCATGGTCTCTCGTGCTCTTCACAGTTTACTCGTTTTAAGGAGCGAGGAAACTCCGCGGTGCATATTCTGCTAGTCGAGGTGGCTCTAGGGATCACACCAAAGCCCCTGTTCTTTTTTGCTGCCTCATTTTTTTATTTTTACAATATTGTATCAAAGAGACATTTTGGTCAATATAACAGAGAGGCTGAATCCCGTTTCCCCCGCCCCCTGGGAGAGGGAGCTTCTGTGCATCTTCTCCCCACTCTTGTTCAAAGCACTGCCTGGCCTACGTGTGTCCCCTGTGAAGCCCTTCCTTCCTGTGCCCAGGGTGCTTTGCAAAAACATATGATCTGCTTAGGAAAACAGGGTTAAATCTCCCATCCACCTGCAGCCCACTGTGTTCATGTGGAGAAGTCGGCAGGACAAGACTTCCCTTTGCCTCTGCATGATTCTATACCCCAAAGAACAGAAACACACACACACACACACACACACACACACACACACACACACCACTTCACCCCAGCCTTTTTTCCTGAAATTTTCTACAGGAGGCTGCAGGAGATATAAGAAGAAGGTGAGGCTCAGAAGCAGCCCCGAATGTGAAGCCTTCAGTGGTACCTTGAGCCATCGCCCCGGGGCACCGTCGAGCCACTAGCCCCGGCCCTGGGACCCACTGGCCTCTGACTTTGAAGCCCCCGCAGGTCCCCCAGCCCATCCTGGGGATGTGTGCTGATATGCGGGGCCACAGGAGAAGTGAAGGCTGGGGGCTACTGCCTGCTTGGTCCTCCTCTCTGGCTCCTCTTCTCAGTCTGCCCCTCCTATACTAAGTCTCAGTTTTTACTCGAGTGCTGACTACGCCCACCCCATGACCTCTGCACCTAGCTCCCCACTGAGAGACGATCTGTCAGCACAGCTGAGTTCAGATCCTGCCTCCAGGCCCTCCTTGCTGCAAGTCCTGGGATACGATGCTTGACATCTCCCAGAGAAATAGGAGTAAAGAGAATGCCCACCTCATAGGGCTGAGAAGGGGGAGGAAGAACAAACCCACAAGAAAAACTGCCCCACGGTCAGGGCCCAGGCAGCTCGGTGATTATTACTCTTCTTGGTTCTGTTCATTTAAGCAAAGTCTTTCAAGTTTCCACTCAGATATGAGATTCTAGCATCACCCTGCCGACAGCCTTGGGGGTCCCCTCCTCTCGGTGCCCATCCCCGCTCCACCCACCTGCTGCAAGCTCCAGTGATATTTGAGGGTGAAGTCACGTGGCATGCCCTTCACGAACATGGCTGGAGTTCCTGTTTTCCACTCTGAGCTCCTGCTCGGGGTCTGCCCCCAAGGCCATCAGGAAGCATCTCACGGGGAGGACCTGTTATGGTCAGATATAAAAGCTCCCCTGAAGAGCTCAGGGTTGATATAGTTAAGTCATGAGGGTTGTAATCTCATCAGTGTGTAAATCCATTGTAATGGATTTACTGGGTGGTAACCTAGGCTGGTGGGGTGTGGCTGGAGAAGGCGGGTCCCTGAGGGTGCGGCCTTAGGGTTCGTGCTTGTGTCTTTGAATCCCCTTACTGGCTTGTGCTCTCTGGCCTCTGGCCTCCATGATGTGAGAGCAGAGCCTTGCTTTCTCCCTCTCTCTGCTTCCTGCCGCCATGCCCTGAGTTCCATAGACCCTGGCCTCACAGAGATTGAACCCAGAATCTCCAAGAAACTATGAGCAAATAAATCTTCCTTCCTCTAATTTATGGTCAGGTCTTTCGGATTATAGCAGTGAGCATGTTGACTGAGACAGGACCCAAGGTGCAGAAGCCCTCGTTATCCCTGGTTCCTCCCAGAGCCTTGGAATCCCACAGAACATGGGGTAGGAGAGGTGGGGTGGACAGCTGACCCCTGAAGACACCTGCGGCCAAGTATCCTTCCAGAGGCTGGGGCTGGCCTCCTCTTCCTCTATCAGTTGGTCGATCCGCAAACCCCAGCAAGAAAGCAGCCTCACACCATGTCCTAGGCAGCACGAAACTCTCCAATTTTCTTTTCTGGCACTTTTATTTTCTGAACACTTCAAGGAAAAGGACAGTGCCCCTGGGTGTTCTGCCTTCTGCGTATGCTTGATTTTATCAGCAAGCATCTTGTCAGATGTCACTGAGAAAGAACAAGAAACTGGCATTCCCGTTGCATCCTCGGGCCCTGCAGGGAAGGCGCCTGCACTGCACAAGAGAGAAGCTTGAGTCAGGGAGGTTTGTGCCGCAGGTGACATGAGCTGAGGTCGGCTGCTTGGTAGGAGTGAGTCCAGGGATCTTCAGGGTGCAGGCAGGTCACATACGTAAGTGAAGCAGCTCAGTGTCAGACAGTAGGGAGTGGTGTGGACTGTGGGAAAATGCAGCACACCCCCCAATCTGAGGATGCAGCCACTTCTCAGCTCCAGCAGTTGCTATGGCTCCGTGTTGCTAGATCTTCTGACTGTTCAACAGGAGCCAGCAATGAAAGTATTTTATCAGGACTCATCTGTTGAGTTTTAAATAGTGACTGCAAAAGGTAGGTCATGATGCAAGCCCCCCTTGATCAGGTCAGGTGCGACCTGAAGCCGACCGTCAAGAAACTCAAAGTCAGTAAGTAGAAAATAGAATAAGGGATTCCTGAGCGAGAACTTGATGTTCAGAGGCAGAACCTGTGGACCGACTCACACATCGCAGAAGCGGCATGTTGCTCAGCAGAGCTGGAAGGAGGACGTGAGGAGCATAGACCGTGAGGACAGAGGGGGCAGCTCAGAAATGGTCTTCTGTGTTCTGCTAAGGAAGCTGGACTTGGCTTTGAAAGTAGGGGGACCTACGTAGGAAGCCTGGGGAGTGAAGGAGGGAGAGACGTGCTGCGCTGCAGTGTTCTGCATTGCAAATGTGAGCGGGGAGAGAAGAAAGATGGAGTCTCTGCCATGACCCCGGGTGAGGGCTGGGGGCCCTGGCACCTGCTCTTCTCAGGCGTGTGAGCCCAAATCCAAAGACTGAGGGGCCGTTGGGGGGGAGCAGGGATGTGGACACAGCCCTGATTCTGGAAGACCTAGGTAGGGGCTCTATCCCCTGTGAGAATGCTGGAAGAGTGGGTGGGAGTGAGGCGCAAGGTATGTATGGAGATTGCAAAGCATGCTGGGAGTCTGGAGCCAGGAAGGAGGGATGCAGGGGCTCAGAGATGGACGATGAAAGTTGGGGTTCAGCAGGTAGACCACGCTAAGGCTGTGCTCTCAGCGATCCCAATGTCCAGGGGGCAGGAGCAAAGCTGGAGAGAGAAATTCAAAGAAAACCTGAAGAAAGCATCGCCGTAAGATGAAGGAGCCTTGGAGTTCATGGCTGACTGGATAGTTCAGGGTCTTGCTCAGTTTCTTGGCAGAGCAGAGAGAAGAGACTCGGTCTGAGCCCAACATGTGGTTGCTCAGGGAGGGGCCAGGCCACTTTGAGAGTCTCCACACAAGGGTCCTGATGGGGTTCTATTCCGCACAACCCCACCAACCATGGACATGCCTGGCTCGTGTCTCAGCCATGTGACGTTCAGATGTGTCTCTCATGTGAAGAGAAGATGACACACACCTGTAATCCCAGTATTTGGGAGGCTGAGACCGGAGGATTGCAGGCTTGAGGCCAGCCTCAGGAACTTAACCAGACCCTCAACAACTTAGTAAAGACTATGTTTCAAAATCAAATAATAAAAAAGGGGGGCTGGGGTGTAGCTCAGAGGTAGAATGCCCCCTGGGTTCAATCCCCAGTACCAAAAAGAAAAGAAAATGCACAAGGTTAACATCTGGCAGACTTCCCTCTTAAGAGCCCCTACCCCCCAACCCCAGCACCCCATTTGAGAAGGGGGCCGAGCATTGGAAAGCATGGTTCTACCATGGTTCATGCTCACCTTTTTCTTTCCTCCACTACTTCTGATGTCCCTAAAGGACTGCACTGTTGAAAAGCAACCTTCCCAGCGCCAGCTGTTCCAAGGAAGCTTAGCCTCCACAAGCAGCAACAGGTTTTTCTGTTCTGAAAGACCATCATCTTCAACAACGCAGCCGCTAGCATGTACATCTGTCCAGGGCTTCTCATTTTTATCCCACCACAAGACCTTGATACACCAAGAAGGACATCAAGACCAAGAGAGGTCCAGGGCTACAAACCTGAGGCCCACCGGGAACTAGAACTTCAATCCCCTAACTGCTGGTCCCACCTGGCTTCCTTCCATCTGACACCAAGACTTCCTGAGTGGTGACCATGGTGGCCACAAGACTCGCCATTTCCCTGGGACCAGGCAGGGTCAGGAAGGAGACACATCAAACACCCAGAAGAAAAGCAACTTCAAAGTCTCCCCAACCCAGGGACCCTCCAGGGATTTTCTCATGAAAAGACTGTAGCTCACGTTAATAGGGATGCTGTGTCTGAATGTGGGTCCGTCAAGAAGGGAACAAAAGGGAGGGAAGAAAGCCAGGCTGAGCACAGAGGCCTTTCAAGTCCCCGCCAGGCAGGTTCAAGAAAGGATGGCACGTTGGACAGGCATTCTGCTTCTCTTTAAAGAGCACGGATTTATCCATACTACGCGACGTGAATGAAATGAGAGGTTCCCAGGGCTGCCAACCTTCTGGTTAAGGTTTTGCAGTAGTATATTTCTTCTACAATAAAAAAGGGGGAAATGACAGCTGAGGTTAATGCTGTGTCTGCAGCATGAGGCCAAGTGACTGTCAGTAATGGACACTATCTCTTTCTCTCTTTCTCTCTCTCTCTCCCTGTCTCTCTCTCCCTCTCTACTTAGTGAGGTCCTCCGCAACTTCGTGAGACCCGGTTTCAAAATAAAGTATAAAAAAATAGGGCCGGGGGTGTAGCGCGGAGGTAGAACGCCCCTGCGTTCAATCCCCGGTACCGCAAAAAAAATAAATAAATAAATAATGGACACTAAAAAACTAGCAATGGAAGACTGAGCGAATTTTCATATGAAACTGTTCCCAAGCATAGCTTGTAATGGCTGGGTCATGTTTTGTCTGTCCTTATTCATGAGGCATAAGTGAAGAGTCTAACTTGAATACTTTCTGGTTAGCTAGTCAAATGTCTTACAACTATCTGTTGAGTCACCTTCACTCCCTCTTGATCCTCTGGTACCCCCTTGATGGTGTGTTAAAGTCTTACCTGCAGCAGGTGACGCTCTCTGCAGGTACATGAGGTTTGGCCACATGTAGCTCGTGATTTAAGTCCCTGATCTGCATGTTTCTTACTGGGTGACCTTGGGCAAATTCTGTGACCTTTTTATGCACTGAGGGGTTTACCTCTAAAACTGAGTAAGAAATAGGAAATCTAACATATCAGGCCTCTGTTACGGCGCCTGGCACTTGGCAGGGCTCAAGCCAAAGAGGTCATTAATATATATTTTTTTTTTTGCGGTACCGGGGATTGAACCCAGGGGCGTTCTACCTCCGCGCTACACCCCCAGCCCTATTTTTTTATACTTTATTTTGAAACCGGGTCTCACAAAGTTGTGGAGGGTCTCACTAGATAGAGAGAGAGAGAGAGAGAGAGACAGGGAGAGAGAGAGAGACAGAGAGAGAGAAACAGAGAGAGAGAGAGACAGAGAGTACTGAGGCTGGCCGCGAACCCGGATCCTCCGGTCTCCGCCTCCCAAAGTACTGGGATTACAAGCGTGCGCCACCACACCCGGCAGGTCACTAATATTTTTAATTGGTCTCTTGGAATCTGCATCTCCTTCTAGGGTAGGATTTTATTCACCTGCCTGTCTGGAACAAGAACAGCCACCTGGGATAATCATTCTCAGGGTGTAAACCTGGGTGAGGGAAGAGAGACTGATTAGTTTGGAAATAGGTAGAAAGATAGATATAAAACAAAGTCTTATGTTTTGAAGTTTTATTAAACCATCATTTCTTAGGAAAAACTGTAGAAAGTAATACTGAACAAAATCTTATTGGGTAGGAATATAGAGAAAATTAAGATTTTTGAATTGGGGAAACTTTGTCCAGGAAAACTATAAGAATCCAGGAGGGACATTATGTCATTGTAAATGGAACCTAAAAATGTTGAGAAGAAATTATTAGGATCATGGAGTTCTGCCCTAACCCATCAGTTCACTTGGGATTATTCATCATGTCTCCTTATAACAGCACTCCAAAGGGTGCCCACAGGGGGTATTTGCCTCCCCCTGGTAAAGAGGAGAAGATCTGCCCAGAGCCACCCAGTGAGCCAGGCAGAAGGTACAGATGGGACCCAGGAATCCCAGCTACTCTATCCAGGAAGAAGGAAGCAGCCATCATTGTCAAATACTGCTGGAATTTGAGTAAGATAGCAACTGAGAAAAGCCATCACAATGTGCTCATACAAGCGCTCTTTGGGTAGAGTGATGGGGACTCAAACCAGATTGGAATGGAACAAGCAGAGGGCGGGGTGAAGAAACAGCTAGTGTAGATGAGTCTTTGAAAAAAACTGCAAAGTGCTGGTGAGAGAAATAACTGAGGGGAAGATGGAATTAAGGCAGAGTAGTTTCAGATTAAGATAAGATTAGCAAGCATATACTTAAATGCTACTGGATGTGAGCTACCGGACTGGCATAGTAATTAAGAGCTGTGCCCTTCAGTCGGCCTACTGGGTTCAAATCCTGATATCCTGCTCAGTATCTATTTAGCCCCAGACAAGTTTTCACCTGCTCTATAGTTCAGTTTCTTCTTATGGAGAAGTGGATTATCATTCCTTCCTCACAAGGCTACTATGAGATGCAGATGAACTAATGTCAAATTTGTGGAATCTCCAGGCACCATGGTGCACACCTGTAATCCTAGTATTTGGGAGGCTGAGGCAAGAGGATCGAAGGTTTGAGGCTAGCCTTAGCAACCTAGTGAGACCCTCAGCAGTTTAGTGAGACCCTGTTTCAAAATAAGAAATTAAAAGGGCTACAGAGTGTAGCTCGGAGGTAGAATGCCCCTAGGTTCAATCCCCAGTACCAAATAAATAAATAAGGAAATTTGTGGAACATAGCCCAACCTTCATTAGGTTTCCCTCCTGCCTCCCCAAGCCATGTTTCCAGGAGGCTGAATACTCTTCTCTACAGAAGAGGGACACCTTCAAGCTTTTTTGGAATCATGTCTCCATTCAGTAATCCTGTCTAGAGCATATTGGCTGTGTAGCAGATATGCTTCCATGGCAATACTGAAATACCCAGGACCCAGACCTCTGCTTGGCCAGTCTATGGGGAGGGTGGTGAGGCTGGATGCAGGATGAGGCAGTAGTAGCTGGGTGCAGGGAGCACCTGTTGCAGATACCACTAGGATACAATGGCAGGTCAGGAGCCCCTGGCTCACTGTAGAGCAGGGAGTTGCAGAAAGGGAGCAGGGGACTCAAAAATGGCTCTGTGGCCATGCAGACCCTCAAAGGAAGTCTTCTCTGCCAGCTTATCACCAGCTTCAGCTCAAATGACAGCATAAACATGTATCCCCTTTGAGTTTTAGCATCTTTGGTTTCTGGGTCTTTGAATGGTTGGGATTTTTAAATGCATCATCATCTTAGACATCTATATATGAAATCTGCCTCCTCTACAAGATGGGTGTAAGTTGGAGGACAGTACTCATGTGAGTTGGTAGCCCCAGTTTATGTATCTTCTCTTCTCACTGTGAAAGTGTTCTTGTTTGGATGACAAATTATATTGTCTTCTCTCTGGTTATAGGTGACCCACAGTGTCATGGTGAGAAAGAGGAAGGATTAGGACTATGAGTGGTAGGAAATTTGTTGGCATTTGAGTGACTTGTTTACTTGCATTTTGATGTGCAGATGCCTCTAAGTACTTTTATATAAAGATTGGCGAAATTGACTGGAACAGAATCAAAGCCCTAGGTTCTCAGGGATGTTTTCTGAGCAAAGGGGAGAGCCAAGAGTGAACTGGTAGCTTTTTGTATACCTATGGAAGTTGATAAATAAGCAAGTTTGCTAAAATCAAAGCAAATGGATAAATCAGACTGAGCTAGTATTTAAGTGAAAGATGAAGGGATGGCGAGAAAAGTGCTGAGCAGTCGACAAGGAGCGCTCAAGGGTATGAAAGACAGACAGCCATGAGCTTTCTGAGTTACTCCCTGTTGGCCCCTGCAGTCCCCCAGGAAGCCCAGGACTGGAGATTTCCACTGTTGTGAAAACATTGTCAAGGTTGAAACCTGTACACATCTCCAGAGATGCTGTACCCAGCAGTGACTGTATCTACGAGGTTCACGAGTTTTGGTACAAGGATAAGACTTGCAATATAGGAAAATGAGTTCCCAACTGCTGTTGAGCACATCAGGAAAGTTTTTAGGCCTGACCTGATGCTCAGGAAGTTGCATGTGTAGAACCAGTAGAGAGAAACTGGTACTTGCATGGATGGCACAGAAAGTAAACCTGAATTTGGTGAAATGCCATACTAGGAGTGTCACTTGCTTCCTGTAAAACCAGAGGCCATTGTGGGGTTGAGAGGGGCTGGGCTGTCACACTGGGTCCCTTGGCGGTCTCAAAGTGGCTGGCCAACTCCAGCTCTCAGTGTTATCTATGATGGTTCTTGCACTGGTAATGAGCTGGCAGTGAGGAATTGATGGTCCTCCCTGTTGGACCTGTGACTTCAGGAAAGCTATGCTCAACAATAAGGATGTCCTCAAGGGGAAGTGTGGCTAAGATGTCTCCTCTATTGAGAACGAGGAGCATCGTGCCCCTCCCATCCTAGAACAGGGGCCGGCAGTGTTCTACAGCTCGTAGGTCAAATCCAGCCAGCTCCCTGTTTCCTGTGGTCCTCAAGACAAGAAAGGTGGGAAAATAACATTAATTATCCAATGACTTGCAATATGTCCTACAACTGTTCTAAATCTTTGATTTTATTAGCTAATGTACTCTTTCCAACAATGCTGTGAAGTAGACACTGTTATTCATTCTATGGTTGCAGAAATAAATGGAAGCTTCTAGATCGGTTTGGGAACAATCTAAGATTATCAGCTAATGAGTTTAGCTAGGATTCAGACTCAGAGAATCTTTTCTCTGAGATTGCTCTATGAACCTTCATCTCCACATGAAAAGTTCTCCAACACTAAGAGTAGAGCTAAGTTCAAAAGAGAGATCTGGGAAACATGTTCTGGTGAGTTCACCGGAGGCAAGCCAACAGTGTCTCCAAGAATCAAAAGAAGGCTTAGTAGGAGACTGAGGCCACCTTTCCGTCATGGTGACAGGAACAGAATGAAGCCACCTTTCCATCATGATGACAGGAACAGCAACTTTCAGCCCCAATTAAGCAAAATCCTAAACCCCCCCATGACATTCTTCTCATTATAAACCTAACGAAAAATTTGAGTACCGAATAATTGTACCGAGTTAGTTATATTTTTAATTTCATCAATAAAACATTTGTGGAAATGTTTCTCTCTTGTTACTTAAGGATGTGCATGTATCATCAATTTTTCCTCTTGGCTTATAAAAACTAAAATACCTACTGTCTGGTTGCTTTGTTTTGTTTTGTTGGTGTACTGGGGATTGAACCCAGAGGCATTCTACCTCTGAGCTACACTCCCAGCTCTATTTTTGTTTTTTTCTTTGAAACAGGGTCTCACTAAGCTGCTAAGGCTGGCCTCAAACCTGCAATCATGCTGTCTCAGCCTCCCAAGTACTGGGACTATAGTAGTTCACCAACGTGCCCAGCTCTGTCTTGCTCTTTAAAGGAAAAGTTAGCCAACTCATATCTTAGAGGATACAGAGCCTTGGAGGTGCCATGGAATGTGGTTGGAAAGACCAGCTACAGTTTTAAGGTAGTGAATGGCATGGACATAATAGCCTCCAGGTCTTAGAGTTTGGCAAGTATGACCTTGAACTTCAGATCTCGATGACCCCAGCAGTCCCGTCCCGACAGTCCATCTGGTAACAAGTTCAAGTCCTTCATCCAGAGCCACCCAGTGGTGACTGCCAAAGATGCTTTGGACTAGGATGACCTGGAGGTTTGGCAGAAAGTCTCTTTTAGTGCCGGTCATGCCCAGGAAATCAGCGATCATCTCACTATGACCAGCCTGAGGTAAACTAGGAAGACCATTGGGAGAGGACTCGTGCCCCCCACTCATAGCAGGCAATGAAATTGTCACCACCAGCCTCCTGGTGAGGGACTGCACTGGATCAGTCAAGACAAGTACAGGCAGCTCCTCAGTGGGAGGAGGAGATGGGCCACAGAGCTCAATTTGCTGGCAACAAATCCAGAAAGCTTCTAGCCAAGTACGCTCTGGGCAGGAAATCCCCTGAACCATTGCGTGGTGGTCAGCTTGTGAGACCTCTGCTCCTGTTCAAACCATAGGTCCTCGGCTCTGGACACATAGCAGAGGGGCTCCCCCCTCCAAAGAGCATTTCCATGCTCCTCTGCTCCTAGAACTGCGTCATCCAAAGCCAGGCTTCCAGTACCTGCTCCTACATGGACGAACCTTGAACACATGACACTAAGCGAAAGAAGCCAAGCGCAAAAGGGCAAATATTGTGAGTCTGCTCACATAAAATGTCCTGAATAGGCAAAGTCAGAAAGATAAAGGTAGAGTGGATTCAAGACAGCAGAGAGGGTGTGGCAGGGGTGTTGCTCGATGAGTACGGAGTCTCTGTTCAGGTGATGAAAAGTTCTGGAGATGGAGGCAATGATGGCCGTACAGCATGAAGGCATTTATGCCACTAACTGCGCACTTAAAATGGTTACAATGGTACATTTTGTGTGTATTTTGCCACAGTACAAAATTTGGGGGAAGAACTCTTTAAGACAATACAACAACAACAAGACCCTTGACCAGTGCTGGGAACCCTAGCTCTGTTCATGAGACTCACCCAACTCATCCTTTACCTCAACTTTCTCCCTACCATGGAGGGAGATGCCTGGGATGCCAGGAGGTCATTTTTAATGCACAAATTGAAAAGAAAGCTTCCAGTATCTTCCCCAAAATGTAAAGAGCCCTCTGCAAATCCATGAATTGTGCATTAGTTTAATCTTCTGCTCTCAAGACTAATCAACTGTTTAAGTTGGGTCCAGACTCTTAATTAAAGCTGTCAGCTCCTGAGAAGTTCATTTTCTGAGCCTGACTCTCCAGTGAGAAACTGTGAACATGGGGAATTCTAGCACAGCTAGACAGTGACCATTTCCTTGCCTGCACACAAGAGCAAGTGTACATGTATCAGAACCACATGTCGACCAGGTGTGGCGGTGCACGCCTCTAATCCCAGTACTTGGGAGGATGAAACAGAAGGATTGCAATTTTTTTTTCTTTGGAGTACTGGGGATTGAACCCAGGAGCATTCTACCTCCTAGCTACACCCCCAGCCCTATTTTTTATTCTTTATTTTGAAACAGGGTCTCACTAAGTTGCGGAGGCCTCACTAAGTAGCTGAGGCTGGCCGCAAACCCAGATCCTCCCAAGTACTGGGATTACAAGCGTGCGCCACCACGCCCAGCTAGGATTGCAGGTTTGAGACCAGCCTCAGCAACTTAGCAAGAGTCTCAGGAACCTAGCAAGAGCCTGTTTCAAAATAAAAAATAAAAAGGGCTGGGGGTATAGCTCAGATATAGAATGCCCCTCAGTACAATCCCCAGTACCACAGAAAAAAACCCACAATGTACCGCACAAATGTATACATTTATAATTTGTCAATTAAAAGCGATATTACAAATAAAATAAAAATTTTTAAATAATTGGGCTCAGATGAAGAAGCTAAAGAGAAACGCAGTTTTTGAGTTTGCTAATTGCTTTTCACTGAAACGGATCCAACTGTGCATGGTGGTGTTGTGTTTCACTAACATACCATCTTCATTTGTTGCCTTTGTTTATTGTGCACACTCTACTAGGGGGACTATCATGTCTGCAGTGGGAAAGAAATTGACATTATAAAGAGGTGGACAACCTCTGTCATCAGTATGGCCGAAAATATTGTAGAAGGGTCAAATGGACAGTTGTTATTACCAATATTAGAGCTCGTTTTATAGAGACCTTTACAGTGTACAAAATGTTTCCCCCATATATTTTCTCATCTGGATGATCTAAGCAG
Organism: Glis glis; assembly: GCA_004027185.1. Lineage (NCBI taxonomy): Eukaryota > Metazoa > Chordata > Mammalia > Rodentia > Gliridae > Glis > Glis glis. The sequence continues at coordinate 9,516 of PVJS01032966.1, read as the reverse complement.
CTATGCTTCTATGACCAGCAGTTTGCGAATTATCTTTAGCAAAATTTCTCTCACCTGATCTTCTTCTGTCATTCAACCAAGCAGGTATCAGCTTATTTTAATAACATTTGAGGCAAAATTTAATTAGAAGAACACAGATCCCTCGTCAATTCATGCAATTCTTTCTATAGCTAAACATCTGCAGCCTGTGTGTGTGTGTGTGTGTGTGTGTGTGTGTGTGTGTATAATACATATGCTACAAAATATATAATATATATGAAATACACTTATTGGTGTAATGTGCATATATATATATATACATTGTACCAATACATACATTGGCATAATATATATACAATAATATATACAATGTAATATATATACTAATATATATACATTGGTGTAATGTATATATATTAGTATATATAAATATATATGCTATAAAATATATAATATATATGAAATACTTTTATTGGTGTAATGTAATTATACATCATAGTATATAATTACATCATAGTGAGATTCAAAGTGATCAAACATACCTGCACACATCACTTGGTATATAAATGATGGTATTCCCTGTCCTGTGGATCACTGTACAGACACAATGAATACACTGGAAAGGGGCACCAACTTCAGGGAAGACTTTGAAGAACAGGCTCATTTAATGTTGAAGTTTGACTTGACTGACTGAGCCCCAGGTGGTCAAGGCACTGTGAAGTCTAAGTGGACAGGCACGGCCCCATTTGTTTTAATATAAGTTTTGCTATTATTTAGGCCTTTCCAACAGATCAGGGATGACTGTCATCGTAAAGATGGTTTGTTATACTCTCAGATCCCAGGAGGAGCATAGCACATCAAGTCCTGGGGGGCAGACAAAGAAAACTGAGCCAGGTTAGGAGGCAGAAGGAGGGGAAACTGACAGAACCTTAATTGAGGTTTCCATAGGCAAGAACTGGCAAGGCAGGGGGAGCAGGCTGAGATTTGGCTAGTTTGAATAATTTGGGGGCCTGTCCCTAGTTGTCTGGTGTCTGGCCTTGGGGTGACTGGAATAGTGGCATAGGGGCCCTGAGAGAGAGCCCAATAAATGAGGAGGTGGGGTGTGGGCTCCCTCTTGGCTGGCAAAGAACACCTCCAGGCAAGTCCTGTACTAGCTCTAGGAATTGGTTAACCCTGGCAGGGACAGTCCCTCCAGGGTCAGCAAGTCCCTGGATGTCAAAACATCAGAATTCTAGAAAATAAAACACATGGGTAATACCCACCCTTGAGGGACTTACACTGTAGTGAGAGGAGCCAACGAAGGTGCTAGAAACTGGGACACAAGGTCAGGCTTCAGTCTCCTCAGCTGTAAGAGGAGGAATGTAGACTGTACAGGGCAAGAGTTCTTCAAAGCCTCCCATCTGTGGGACCGTGAAATAATTCAATATGGGAAGAAGGTGACAGATGCCATATAAGAGACCCGAGCGCCCTGGGAGAAGGAAAAGTGGCTGAGAACTGAAACCGGGATGGTTTTGGGGGAGGCACAGGTGATGGGCTTGGGGGTCAAGTGAGATGGATGAGCTGGCTGGTAGGCTGGAGTGCGGGGATTCATCTTCTGAAAGACACCAGACAGAATACGAGTTAGAGTTGAGATTCTCACCTGGAAGCAGTTCATCTCCCCAGCTCCAGGGGACACCAAGGATGTCTGGAGATATTTTTGGTTGTCACACCTTGGCAGATGGTGGAGGCACTACTGGTGTGCAGTGCATACGAGCCAGGCATGCTGCCAAATCACCTACAGTGCACAGAGAGCTGCCCATCCCCAACCCCACCAACAAGAAAACTTCTCCACCCAATGTCAATAGAGATGAGGTTGGAAAACCCTGACTTAGAAAAATATAGAATATAAAAATATAGAGCATAAAAATATAGGAAATTGTGGTACCCAAAATACAGGGAATTTGGGGTACCCAAGTGAGCAGGCCTTGATGTTCCCCAGGACCTGGCCTTGGGCAGGAGAAGAGAAAGACCAGGAGTCAGTCATTTGCAGTGTGTTTGGTCCTTTCTAAAGCTGGCTGTCAGGGGTGGGGCAGGGAGGGCAGACAGTGGTCCAACGGTACAAAGTTTCAGCTAGATAGGATGGATATGTTTGGTGATGTTCTGTACAGCATGGTGATAACAGTTAATAATACTGTAATGTACACTTGAAAATGGCTGTCAGGTGGATCCTCAGTGTTGTCACCACACACACACACACACACACACACACACAAAAAAAGACAAGTATGTGAGGTGATGGACATGTTAATTAGCTTAATTTAATCATTTCACAATATGCATATATCAAAACATCACCTTGTACATCATAAAGACAGTCAGTCCTTAGTATTTGTAGGTGATTGACTACAGGACACCCTACCCCACCCCTGCAGATACCAACTTCCATGGATACTAAAGTCCGTGATATAAAATAGTGTGGTATTTGCATATAATCTACACACATCCTCCCATATACCTTAGATCATATCTAATACAATGTAAATGCTATATTAATAGTGGTTCTATTCTATTGTTTGGGGAATAATGACAAGAAAAAAGTCTGTTCATGTTCAGTAGAGATGCAATTTAAAAATTGTTTTTGATCTGAAGGTGGTTGAATCCACAGATGCGGAACCCACAGACACAGAGGGCTGACTGATATGTAATTTCTATTTGTCAATTATACCTTAATAAAGCCAGTGGGGAATAGAGGGCTCAAAGAAAAGACTGAATCCTTGTACTACCCCTTAAGCTATCCTCCATGAGGACAGGAATTCTGTATGTCCAGCTCTGCCAGATCCCCAGACATAATATTATCCAATAAATCTTTATCGAATTATTTTTAAAAATTAAATTAGATGCAGTGCTGTCTTCACCCACAGCCCTTGTAGATTTGATAAAAGACACCAAGAGGGTTTGTTGAGATTTGCTTTTAAGCAATTTGAGAGTTTTATGAAGTCGAATCTGTCTACATAGATTTCTTCTTCGTATCTTTTGGAATTTAAAAGGTCCTTTGCATACACTCCTCAGCCCTTATCAAAAATCCGATAAATATTCTCTTCCTTTTTTAATGAATTTCTTATGATTTCCCTCCTTTAAATATTTAACCATTTAATTCAATTCTTCCCAGAGGCTGTGCAGGTACTCCTGGTTCTTCTGATAATGTAGATGATTTTTGGAATTCTATAGTAAATATTTTTGTACTCGTGGTTTTGTGGGGTTTTAAAATGAATATGTATCTGTGATGTCAAACCTGTGTTTCCCTGATGGTGTTTTTTTAGAATAAGGGCAAATTTTTAAAGATGAGTCGATTTTAAATTTTAAGTAGATAATAGTGTATGTGGGTGATAGGTCTAGAAAACTGGTGACTGGCATGTGAGACTCACTAAAGGTTGGGAAGCACTGGCTAGATCCATTTGAAGCTTATTTTGCTGTTCAGAATAGGGCACCCAACTGATTTTCTCCCCCCTCACCTCCAATTGTTAACTGACTACTTCTAACCAGTTAAGAAGCCTCTCTTTTACAACTTTTTAAAAAATAATGCATAGATTCTTAGATGGAGCATTTCTGGACACTCTCTGTTGTCTCATTAACCATTCATTAGACTTGACTATCAGTGTGCTTTTAGTTACTGTGCTTGGCTTGACATCTGGCCCCGTAGGCCGCCCGTCCCCATGGGGAGGGCTGATATTGAGGGCTGGGTCCAGGTGGGGGGATGTAAAAGGACACATGGGGAGCAGCACCCCCAGCAGAGTCTTGGGGGCCCAGGGAACTATAGTTACCGGACCAGAAGCAGCTGGACATTCCCAGACTCCACGTTGAAAGAACAAGAACTCTGCCTCCCTAGGGGAAAATGGAGAGAGACAAAAGATAACTGGTCAGCATTAAACTCAAAGGAGAAGAACTGTGGTACTCCGTGTCATTAAGAACTAGACTGAAGAGATAAAATTTGAGACCTGGGCCGTGCATGGTGGCACATGCTTGTAATCCCAGTATTTGGGAGGCTGAGACAGGAGGATCCCAGGTTCGAAGCCAGCCTCGACAATTTAGCGAGGCCCTCTGCAACTTAGTGAGACCCTGTTTCCAAATAAATAAAATCAGGTTGGGGGTATAACTTGAATGCCTCTGGGTTCCATCCCCAGTACCAAAAAAAAGAAAAAAAAAATTGAGACCTGGGACGACACACTGGGTAAGGCCTAACACCCTTCTTATTGTCCAGTCATCTGGCTGTGAAATGGGAGAATACTGCCTGTTGCCAAATAGTAATGAAAAGATATCTCAATATATCAGAAAAATAGATGTATATATAAACACTCAAATATTACATATATACATATACATATATATGTGTATATTTATACGCACACGCATTAATAATAGGGAAAGCAGGTAGAAAAATCCAGACTTAAAACCAATGTGGATAGATAGGTCTTAACTTTCCCCCAAGGAATCCTCACTTAATCACGGGGTTCCATCAAATGCATGGCCTCCCAGTGATTCTAATTGTCTCTTTGCAGTGCACCAACACCTTGATTGAAAAACTCAACAGAACTTTAACACATGAGAAAAGTACAAAGTACTTCCCCAAACCACACACCCTCTAAATCAGTGAGGAATTTTGCTTTTAATTATTAAAACTAATTAGTCTCATGTACAACTTTTTAAAAACATACACAGGCCATAAAGTGGGGTAGCAGGGGCACCTCTATCCATCTATACCCGAGCCCCTATGACAGCAAAGCAGGATGAAACTGTGTGGCCAGACAATGCAATTTGGTAGAATTGAATAGGAACTGGGACTGGAAAGGATGGTAGAAAACCTTTCCTCCAAAAGCTTATCCTCCAAAGGAAGGAATAAAGGACCCTGTTATCCACCTGCTTCCTCCTGCCTGCAGAGTGACACCAATAATACCATTTATCCTGCCACTAAAAAGCAAATTGTTATCACATTTGGCTAGTGGTGCTGTTGAGCTAATCTCGCCGCCTCTGTTGAACTTCTGGTATCTCACATTTGAAGAAAATGTGATGGACAACATATTCTTACCAAGTATGAATGAAAGCAAGAGAAGACAGTGAGCAGACGCTGAGTCATATTGAGTCAGGTGAAAACATGCTGAGTCATGCTAGAGCAGGTGCTGGGTCATGCTAGAGCAGGTGTTGGGTCATGCTAGAGCAGGTGTTGGGTCATGCCAGAGCAGGTGTTGGGTCATGCCAGAGCAGGTGCTGAAGCATGCTAAATAATGGTACTAGAAGAGATGCAAAATCATGTTAGAGCAAATGCTGAGTCATGCTATCAAGTGGGATTAACCAGGGGAGACTAATCTCAAGGGGGTTTATTTCCAGACCCAAAGGGGAGCCTCAAGGGGAATCTTGGTGCTAATTAAAAGTGTTTATGTGGGAAGCGGGGAAGGATCTGGGAATCTCCATACCCCGTAAAATACTTGGGCTATAGCTGGGACCAGGATGTTTTCTGTTCTACTCTGGAGAGTCCAGAGTAAGATCTTATCCTTCCTCTGTAGTCCTCCAGGTGAGCCATGGGGTCTCCTGGTGGTTGAAGAGGGCTTTGCAAAGAAGAGCTGGGTTTATAAATAATGCATTTCCTTTGTCTTGCAGGAATTCTGGAGGCAGAGGTACAATCAGATCAGCTGTGAACAGCTTACATAGCAAATCTAATAGGTTTGTAAATTAGATTTTGTGTTCATTTGTTTTTGCTGTAAGGCAGCTATTAATCTGCTTCTCCCCTTTGCTGGATGGTGCCCTTCTTACTTAGCAAGTAGATCTGTTTCATTTCACTTTGCTTTTGCATTTCCCTAATCACTTTTGGGGGGAGCTGTCAATGAAGGATCACATGAAACGGTCCGAGGTCTAGAGGCTGCAGAGATGGCAAACACAGATGGCTAAGAGTTACTTTCTGGAAAAGAGCCCACCCACTTTGTAGAGCTTGGGCCACCAATGAACTTACTTGTAACTTGCATTTTTGCTGAGCGGTGGAGACCCTGAAGGGAGCCAGGACTTTGAGCCAATTTCATTGTGGTAGATGGTTTGTCCAGGAGATTAATATGGAAATTAAGAATTCACGAACTTTGCTGAGACCTCTTCAAAGATGTAGGGAGTCCACTCAGTGCTGTTAACCCTGATCACTGAATGTGCATTCTGCGTTCTGCAAGAACATTACTCCCTTATGTGGAATGATGATGCTGGACTGGAAGCCTTGGGGACAGACCTTGGCCAGGGAACAGATTGATGCTGGCAGCATGCAAATGTTTTGCAAGTCACACACCCAGGCTTGCCACTGCCACCATGCTTCTAAGTCCCATTCTACACCAATGACAAGTGCCCTATAGCACCCCAAGGTGGCTTTTCTACTTTTACCACCTTGTGTTTAGAAGTCTGGAAACCCCTTCTGGAGGTCTCTGCAAACCTCCATACAGCATACCTCTGCAGGTGCTTCTTTTTCAAGCAGGCCAGGGACCCTGAAATCAGCCCTAGTTTCCGGGGAGCATCTCTGGAGACTGAACATACCTAAAGCCATGAGATGCTAGGCCCCAGTCATCGGTTACCGATGAGAGCATCAGTTAAAGGTTTAGGAAGACAGCTCCTCATCACACACATTACAGCATCTCCACCGTGTACACCTACTGATGTAAGTTGCAGTGAAGCTCAGGATCTTGGGGTGTGACAGCTGAACCCTGGGACCCAGGTCACTGCTCCTACCTGGAGCAATACAAAGGGATTCAGCCATACCGGCTCCTCCTGGGGCCCCACATGATGACAGCCAGCCATAATGCCAGAAGCATCACTGCTCCTTTTAGAATGCTAGAGCCACAGGGCTGGATATTTTCCTCTTTCTATAAATAGGGAAACTGTGACTTAGAGAGGTGAGGTGGCTTACCCTTGGTCACGAGGCTTATGAAATCTTTCCACTATAGCCTCTGCTTCCTTTCATGAAACAGTAGAAATCTCAAAGGATCAGGTTCTCTGTTTCCTCTTGTAGGTTCCCTTAAGACTGTACGCTAGAGGAGGTCCATCTACTTGATTCAAAACCCTTTTGTTGTCTGTCCTCTGCAAAGTTACATATCTTTAGACCCAAGACAGGTGATAGAAGCCAGAGAAGTCAGAAATATTGAGAAAAGGAAGTGGGTGAGTTGTGGGTGGGGCGGGACACAATGTGCACCCCTAAATGAATTTCTTCTCCACCTGCAAAAAGCAAAACAGAGCATTGGGTTTTGAGTTCGCTAATAGGATTTCATCTTTTTTAACTTGGCTGTTCTGAGATGAATGCAGAGGACAGAGATGTTTGGTTTGAACTCTTTAAAGCTCCAGAATCTGGCATCACAAATCCACTTATCATTCTAACTGGAAGAATCTGTCAGCGCAGACAAAAAGAACTTGGGATGTGACCCACATGTATCTGCGTGCATCCGGCAAAAGGCAGGCTGGCTCTCACACTGCCTTTAAAGATATAATTGTAGCCTAGTTTCTTAGAAACCTACTAGCATAGATTTCAAGCCTTTGAATTCAAGTGAGTCCTCTAATGCCTGGTGTTACTGAGTCAGGTGGAAGGATGTTTATACCCAGAATTGTGATCTATTCCAGGCATGCAAGGCAGCCAGCTCCTTTCCCCACTCCAGGCTCCCCCAGGATCAGTTTCAAAATCAACTTCAATAAACACTTATTTATTGAGCACCTGCTATGTTAGACCATTAACGGATATAGGACTGAGTGAGGGACATTCCCCTGCTTGCAGTCTAGTAGGAGAGAGAGCAAGAGACAGCACGGATAACTCTGTCCTGGGCAGATGTTTCTCTGTGTTAACAAGAAAGCAGCGGGCATGTGGGACAGGAGAGAGAGGCCACAGGCTACCAGGTCATTGTCCTCATGTGAGTTTTTATTTTCTCTTTATTGAGTTTGCAAGCCATCATATGATACCTTGCTTCCAAGAGAACTGCTGCTTGTGGGACTTCTTATCAATAGCTTAAGTAGGAAATGCTACTATTCTAGTGTGACTGCCAGGTTTCCCTGGGAGGGAACACTGAAGGAGGAGGAGGAGGAGAAAATAGTGTTATCACCCCCCATTCCTATCTCCAAGAGTGTATGTGGGTTATACCTGAGGGAGAGAGTTTGTGCCTTCTAGAAGATAAATAGACTTCCTTCGCTTCTCAGGTAATAACTGCAATTTTGCTCTTCTGAAGTTTACGTTCAAGCCCGTGCAAAAACAAAACTATTAGACTTGTCATTTGGCATGCTAACAGATCATGTCTACCTTCATCTTTTTCCCCCCTTCCAGAGCCGAAGTTGTAATAAATGGCTCCTCGTCTCCAGCTGTTGTTGACAGAAGTAATGAAAGCATTAAGCACAACATCCAGCCAGCGTCGTCCAAATGGAGGCACAACCAGACGCTCTCTCTGAGGATCAGGTATTGGTAATTACCTCTAGGGCAACAGGCAGACTTAGCCTTCTTCGGCACAAGCCAGCAAATTGCCGTCCTCCATCATCTAAAGAAGGCAGGATAGAAGTCAGATGTTTGCTTCCGGCAGGTTTCACCTGTAAGCCATCAATCGGAAATAGAAACGTAGGCAATCCCGCGGCCTGGCAGGTGTACTCAGCGACTGGGCGGGGCAGGTGGCAGGGACTCCCTGTGGAGTACCTGGCCCAGGAAGAGTGAGGCTCAGGTGAAGCAGAGAGTGCCTGAGAAGTGGGGGCCACGTGTGGCTTCTCCTTCCGTGGCAGAAGGACTCACTCCCTCTCAGGGCTCCCGGTATCCACGTCCCCGTTCTGGGACAGTCCTCCAGGCACTTCGTCCGTGGAGAGCTCTATCCTCCCACAGTCCTTGCGGCTCGGAAGGACGCCCCTCTTCCACGACATGGAAATAAGAAACCATAGCAGGGAGACCCGGGAACTGACATGACACCTGACCACAAAGAGAGAGGTCTGTTTAGCCAGGGAGCAGCTCTGACCCTGACCTTCGCAGCAGAATGTTTTCAGACTACTGTTGTCCTTGGTGGCACGAATGGGAAAAAGTGGAGAAGGAATTCTACCTTCAGCCTTTGCCCACTTAGCTTTGATCTGGCCAGGATCAACCTGGCAGATATTGGTCAGTCTAATCCAACTATTCATTTCTAGGCATTGTGCTGCAGGCCCGGGTGCTGACACAAAGCAGATATGTTAGGCAGAGAAACAACTATAAGCAAAGACAGGACAAGGCATAAGAAATACACATTAGGTGGTATTAGGACTTACAACTAAGCGGAAAGAAGGAGGAGGAGGAGGTGGTACTGAGGAAAGACTCTTTTATTTTATTTTATTTTATTTTTTGTAGTACTGACTGCGGATTGAACCCAGGGGCATTCTACCTCCAAGCTACTCCCCCAGGCCTATTTTTTATTCTTTGTTTTGAAACAGGGTCTTGCTAAGTTGCAGAGGGCCTCACTAAGTAGCTGAGGCTGGCTGCAAACCTGCAATCCTCCTGTCTCAGCCTCCCAAGTACTGGGATTACAAGCGTGCGCCACCATGCCCAGT
>PVJS01032965.1:0-22454 GCA_004027185.1 Glis glis | reverse complement strand
AGTTGCGGAGGGCCTCACTAGGTAGAGAGAGAGAGAGAGAGAGAGAGAGAGAGAGAGAGAAGAGAGAGAGAGAGAGAGAGCGCTGAGGCTGGCCGTGAATCCGGATCCTCCGGTCTCCACCTCCCAAAGTACTGGGATTACAAGCGTGCACCACCATGCTCGGCAAGCTTCTGATTTTTTAAAGTTGATTTTGTATCCAGACACTTTGCTGAATTTGTTGATCAGTTATATAAGCCTCTTGGTTGAGTTTGTTGGATCTTCTAAGTATAATATCATGTCATCTGCAAATAGAGATAGTTTCAGCTCCTCTTTTCCTATTTGTACTCCTTTTATTTCCTTCTCTTGCCTTATTGCTCTGGCTAGAGTATCAAGTACTATATTGAAAAGGAGTGGTGATAGCAGACATCCTGGTCTTATTCCTGTTTTAAGGGGAACTCTTGAAGTTTTCCCTCATTCAGTATGATGTTTGCTATGGGCCTATTGTATATGCCTTTATGATGTTGATGTTCAGGTGTGGCTACAGCCACAGACTGCTTGTATCCCCATCCTCTTTTCTTTTTGGGGGGGGGGGCTTTTTCAGTTATCCTGTGAGACTGCAGCACTCACCTCTCCTTCAGAGTGTGTGGGAGACCAGTGGATTGCGATGGAAGTTGATGGTAGTCTTCCTTCTCTGTCTTTTTGTCCTGGGGTTGTTGGATTTTGTGGTTGGTGATCCTGATGTCTGAGAGAAAGGCCTCAGGTTGCTGGTTATAAGATTTTTCGGATCTTCTGAATGTTCCTGCTGGTCCGGCGACCCGGTCTGGGACAGGGTTATTGTTCTCCCGTCTCTGGTTGGTTGACCCCCTTTTTTTTAAACCCTTTTTCAGCCTGGGTGTTAATCAGTGGGCTTCTATCTATTCTTAAATGTTATTGTCTTTAGTTCTTATCTCCCACTAAAGTAGTATGGGATGTGTATGGATGTTCAGTTCGGAGCACTCGAGACAATTTAGAGACAGGCTCCTCTCGGTGTCCTTACTCTGACACCATCTTGTCGACCTCTATAGTGAATAATTTAGGATAGTGTTTATATCAGGGAGTGGGGTAAAAGACTTTTGTGTTGCTTGCAGGCATTAATGTTTTAATCTGGGTGTTATATCATTTATCATTATTTATACCATCATATGTTTATATTCTTCTACGTACATATTTTTAGGAAGAAAGAGACTTGATAAAATAAAAATTATATTTTTATGCCAATAGGTCTATCCTTTTAAAGTAAATCTATCTCATGGTTCAGAAAATGAACCTGGATCACAAAGATAATAGTTATGAGTTGAAGCTCCAACAATGGCACTAATTAGCAGCATGGTCTTCTGCAGGTGGCATTTTGGTGCCTCGGGATGGAGGCTTAAATGTAAAATTGGAGAAAGGGCAGAACGTGGCTGAAAGCCTATGTAGAATAAATGAACTCTAAACTTACTTCCACTCCAGCTTTGCACAGTGTCCTGAGCTCAGACCTGAAGAACTTTTGGAGAATTAGGCTGTTCATCTTTTTGTATATATATATTCTTCTAATTCTATATATAGTCACACATTAGGACTTTCCAACAAGAATTATCTCTATTTCTTCCTGTTCTATAATAAAAAAAAATATTAGGCTCAGTGATCATAAGTCTAAAATATTTCCTTAGCAAGGATAGAAAGTTCTAAGTGAGTTCTCCTGTTTTGTGAAGGTAGGAAACTTTATTTTATGTAGTGCCGCTGACAAAGAATGAAGAGCAACCAACTGCCTAATTTCTACCATTTTGATTATAGCTTGTGTTTAAAAAAAGAAAATACAAAACTAAAGTTTTGTAAATAAAACTACAAACTACACTTCTCTTCTATATTATGGCTGGTAAAGCATGACTACCAAAATGGGGAGAAATAAGGAGGTAGCTAGGAGATAATGAAGAGATAGAAGAGAATAGTTTGCATAGGAAGATGTGAGTCAAAACAGTGTGGGAAACATAAAAGAAAGAGGATGCATCACAAACAAATGCACAATATATACTCATGAAATAATTTATCCCACCTCATGGTCTACTTAGTTGCACTTTGAAAATTCTGAAAAGTGTTTATAATGCAGCCAAAAAATTACTTAGGTCCATACAATTCCACTTCTGCCAGTCCCTCTGGCCCCACCACCCTCAACATAGCTTGGTATTGAGCCCCAGTTTTCTTCCTTGTTTTACTTCTGTTTATTCTATTCCCTTGGTTTCTTTTAAAGGCAGTAGAATTAACCTTGGTTCACATTTCCAATATTTATCATGCTTGTGGAATTCTCTTGAAAGTTTGTCTTTTTCCCCTACATTAAATAAAAGGAGTTCTTTTCCCTCTCTCACATGTAGGTTTTATGAATATTAATCTAAGGGTTTTGTTGTTGTATGAAGCCTTTTGTAGACTTCTTGCAATGAAACATAAAAATATAGCTAAATCTGCTAATCAACCTCAAGATCTATAACTAGGCAAGTAGAGCAAGCTAGTGTGCCTTTAAGCAGCCTGCAAACTATTGTTCAGAAGAGATCTTGGGGGTGGAGGCTGGCTTCTGCTCCTAAGCATCCTTCACAGGTGACAAATACGATAATTGTCTTTGAACACATCAGGAAATGGATCTGCAAATGAGTAAAATTGCAAAAACAGAAAAGATAGTTTATTTTCCAATAAAGTTTGTGGTAGGTTAGTTAGCAATGCCAGTCTCTCATTATTCCAGAAGCAGGGGAGAAAGAGCAACTGCCACATCAACTATGGAGTATTATTGGGATGTTATCATCAAACTCAGCATGAAGTTTATCATTTGGATAAAGCTCAGTGCTACATTATGCAACCTAATAGACCCTCGGGTTCAATTCAGTGACTTTTACTCCCAGTTGATCTTTGTTTAACATGAAAACTCAGTCACCAGCATTTGGTTTCATAATTAAGGACTTTCTGGCCATTTAAGTGAAGCACATTTAAAAAACTTCATGCATCTAGCAAATAATGTAAGGTCAGGGGTCAGCCTTACAGGCTGTCTGCTCCTCTTCCCTAAGAGGGAGAGCAGAGGGACCAGAGAGAGAGAGAGATTATCCAGAGGCCAGCTGTGCATCAGAGCTGGAAAGCAGACCCACATGAATGGGGCCCAGTGGAAAGGTCCCCCACTGCTCTCTACCACAGGAGACCTTGTGAAATATTTCCTTCTGTTTTGTGTGGAAAGCCCCCTTCCTTCAAATTCCATAGCTGGAAAAGGCACAATGGACACAAACTGTGGTTGGGAGGAGAAAACAGGGAAGTGGTTTTCTCCTTTTAGAATGGATTGAGTAAGGCTTCGCCAGCTCTCTAAAGACAAGGAACATTGAGCACGAGCCCCACGGGGGCATCTTTACTAATCAGCATGCTGCCTCCTCTGCAAAGTAAAGGTTAAATTTCGAACTTTATACGTCTCTTCTAAGTCAAACCCCGTTATATGGCACTTCAGGGAAAGCTGAGGTCTGCGCTCTGATTCATAAGTAAAAAGAGAACAAACCATTTAACCCTCAAAAATGAGTTAAGGAGAAAATAGAGGAAGGTGTCCCAAAGGGAGGAGCCAGGTGAAGAAAGATAGAAAGGCTATTCCAGAGTGGAGGATAAGCAAAGGTATGGTGGAGAACCAAATGAAGGGTAAGAATTCTGAGAAGTTTAGGATTTGTTGATGTGAACTTGACTCCACAGATAAACATGTATGAAATACATGTTTTATCCCAGATCCTCTGCTACCTGATTAAGATATAAATGGAAAAAGAGATACCACCTCCACTTCAAAGGGACTTGCAGCATGCTGGGAGTGAAACACACCTAAACTTTGTTGCTGTGTGATGAGGTAAGTAAAATAGAGAGATGTGGGGAGAACATAAAGGAAGTGCACACACAGTGGCCTGGGGTTTAGAGAAGGCCATATATGTATTTTATTGGTTCATTGTAATTATACATCATATGAGATTCAAGGTGATACAAACATGCACACACACAGCACCTGGTGTGTTTCCCTCCACATCCCACCCTGCTCCTTCCTCCTCCCTCCTTGTACATGTTAATGAGATTGGTAGTGGCATTTTCATACATGAATATAACATTATTTAAACTGTTTCTTTCCTTAGTCTTCCTTTTTCCCCTTCTTACCTTCCTCCCCCAAACCCCTTCCATTATTCTGATGGTATCTTTCCTCATTAATCAGAAGTCCTTTTTGTTTCCTATTTTCTCTCTAGCTTCCACATATGAGAGAAAACATATAACCCTTGACTTTCTGAAACTGACTGATCTTACTTCACATAATATTTTTTAATTCTATCCACTTTCCTATAAATGACAAAATTTTGTTCTTCTTTATGACTGAGTGAAGTTCCATTGTATGTATATAACACATTTTCTTCATCTATTCATCAGTTGATAGACACCAGACAGGTTGGTTTCATAATTTGACTATTGTGAATTATGCTGCTATAAATATGGGTATGTATGTATCACGGTAATATTCTGACTTGAATTCTTTTAGAAAAATAGAGGAGTGGTATAGCTGTGTCATAAGGGAGGGCCTCTTGAAGCAGATGTTGTCTAAGCTGTCTTGAATGACAAATGGCAGGGAGCCAAGTAAATAAAGATAGGAAGGCTATTCCAGGGTAGAAGATAAGCAAAGGTATGGAGTAGAAACAAATGAAGAGTAAGAATTCTGAGAAATTGTGCATCACCCTCATGTCAGTTGGGAGCCTGAGGTCATTGAGATGAAGCTGAGAAATCTCTCCCAGGCCACTTAATTGAGTTCCTTGAACTCAATTCAACAGGTCTGGCTTTTATTTTGAAAGCTACAAGATGGCATCTTCGGGGTCTAAATAGAAAACTGGTAGGCTTAATATATGATATACGTAGATGATTCTGTCCCATCATACAGAGATCCTATAAAAGAAAGGCCAAATGCAGGGAGATGAATGTGAAAAGTCTTGCAATGGCCCAAATAACAGGTAAATCAAACTTTGGTTAGGGCAGTAGTGGTCCAATGAAGAAGATAGGAAAGGGAATGAAAAGTGAGATTTAGGGATTCCATGTCATTGAAATCCAGGCATAAAAGATTAAGAGGAAATTAAGATGATCTCTGTAAATTCAGGGATGGTTTTTTTGTTTTCAGCTTTGAGGATGAAGGTGAGCAGATCTTCACTTTACAAAGAGTGGCTGTAATCAACTAGGCAAAAGTAAAAATGTATGATTGCTACTGTATGGAAGTTCAAATGTGTGTACAGAAGTGTGTACCAAGCTTGAGTAGCCAAACAAGTAGACTGTACTTGTTTAACCATTTTCTCTTGGCTCTAAAGACAGCCTTCTGTGTCCTGCTTCATGAAGCTGTGTCTAGAACTCAGTAAACTATTTTTCTACTTACTGCCAGGCTCTGTGTAAGCAAAACCAGAGAGACACATTGACTACATGCCTATTCTATGTTGTTCTGAGTATCTTAATAGACTTTCACATTCACTTCATAATTTGAGAATTAAAAAAGTGTTTTTACTTCTTTCTGGGATGTTTGTCATCTCAGCAAACCTCTGATAATACCTTAAGACTCAACTTAAGTCTTACATATTTCTTGTAGATGTCTTCCTCCTCCCCCGAAATAGCAAGTTCCTTAAGATCAAGCACTAGACTATATTCATCCTTGAATATCTTAATGTCTAACGTAATCTCTGGTGTTCTATAGGTGAATTGTAACTTTGTTGAATGACAATGGATCACTGATTCATGAAAATAATGATGATTAACAAAGTCACTATTTTATTACATCAATCCTTTTTCTTTTTAAGGATTGGCTTTATTATTATTTTTGGACATATATGTTTAATTTTGAGCAGGTTTACTCTCTTTACAAAACAATTAATATTTTTCTATCACACTATCAGACTTTAAGTGTTTTATATATACAATTTCACTCAATGTTTAAAAAAGTCCTATGAAATAGATATTATTAGTCCCATTTTTGTAAAAAGGAAAGTAAGGCCTTAGAGAATGTCAGTAACTCCCCAAGGCTCATGTGGCTAATAACTGGTGGATAGAGTACTGAACCTCAGATTGTTCCAATCTCAAATCTACTTAATCTACACAAGAGCTTGTTGTAACAAAATGACTAAAGTGGATTCTGATTCAGGAAGTCTGAGATGGGGCCAGACATTGTGCATTTCTAACAAGCTTCCAGACAATGCTGATGTTTCACACAGACCACACACTGAGTAATGTGGAGCTGCCTCTGTGCTCCAGATAAGTCTCCACTACTCTAAGGTAAATATCCTGTGTGAATAAGTCTTTGGATGGATGTACACAATAATCTCTTCTTTCAATAGCACTTATGTAAGTGGCAGGTTCTGTGTTCATTTGAGGTTCATTTGAGGTCTGCTTCCATCTCACCGTCTCCATAACCTTCTATTTTTTAATATGCATGCTCTGTGTGCTTTCTGACTCTTGATCCTACTACCCAGTCCCTCAGTCTTCATCCTACCTTGACATCCAGTGTTTAACTTGCCTGGGATTCACAGCTCCCTTGTGAACATTGGCCAATAGAGCAGTTGTAATGCTGGCTTTTTGACTTGGAGTTTCTAAGAAGTATATTCAGCAACATGGCTGGTTTAAGCTAACAAAGACCTGCTTCAAGCCCCAAACATGTTAGGATTTTGGGTTTTAAAAGAAGAAAAACAGGAAATACAGAGTCAAGTATGAAAGATGGTGGAATGGCTTTGTTTTGTGGAAACAAAGGGAAAATTCATAACCAAGTATTATGGTTTGGATCTGGAACATCCTCCAAAATGCTCATGTGCTGAAAGTATGGTCACCAATGCAGAGTGGTTCAGAGGTGGAGTTTCGGGGTATTTATTTGATCATGAGTACTATAACCTCATCAGTGGATGAGTCCATTTGATGGGTTAATGATTTGAATGGACATACTGGGTGATAATTATAGGCTGGTGGGATGTGGCTGGAGGCGGGGGCATGCCCTGGGGTTTATCCTGTTCCATTATTTGCCTTTCTTTGCTTCCTAGCTGCCATGAGCTGAGCAGCTTTTTTCAGCCACACTTTTCCACCATGATGTTTCTGCCTTGGAACCGGCCAACCATGAAATGAACCTCTGAAAGCATGAGCCAAAATAAAACTTTCCTCCTCTAAGTTGTTCTTGTTAGATATTTTGGTCACAGTGATGAAAAGGTGGCTAACATGCCAAGGTGCTCATCCATTGTTAACAAGGGTAAACAACCCAAACAGAAGCCTGAGCACTTCAGGGATGATGATGACTGACCATCCATCCAGGAACATTAGCTGCATCCACATGCCATAGAAAGCTAGAACTAAGGACAATAAGCCTTGGAAAGACTTGCTTCTTCAGAAAACGGAGTCCAAAAGCTCCATGCACTGCCATTAACAGCAACGTGAAAACATCATTTTCCAGAATCTTTCGAAGGGAAGAAAAGTCTCTTTGAAATTTAAAGCCAAAAAAATTTCACAATGGACAAATGTGAAACTTGTACCGCATGTGCTACAGGTATTCCAAATTGTTGAATTACTATATAATTGTATTTGTAATAGGAAATTACCTGAGGTTCCCAGTAATAGCACATGCCATTCTGCTTTATTTGTAAATTTCCAGAGGACATTGTGTACCAGGCCCACCCGCCCCCACAAATTGACAAACTCACATTTTAAATGAGCCTATATTAAGACTTTGCAAATTTCACTACTTCATCATAGACAGAAGTGACCTTTAAATTCATACCACATGTGCTATAAATATACTGGATGCTAAATTAACCTATAAACTGAACTCAGAGAAGTAATAGCATCACAGCCCTAAGTGAAAGCTCATGCCATGGAAACTATTCAGAAACTCCCCAAATCCATGGTGTACAAATATCCCTTTTGCATGCATGTGCACACAGAGACCAGAGAAATACACACACAAACAAAAGGCTTACACTGAAGATAAACTCATAATAAGGCATTACTAGTCTTGTAATTTATGTGAGACTTATGGGGAGTTAACATATGAACTGAATGCAGAGGAGCAATTTCTTTGCAGTAAAAGTTCCTGCCATAGCATTCTGTTTGGAAAATTTCAAAGCCTATACATAGAGCTTCTACCAAAAAAAGAAAAAATCAACTCCCACTGAATAAATCCCTAAGAACACTCTACCTGTGTGTGATGACAAACTTAAACCATGAGGTATAACAGAACTACCTATAAACAACTACACTTCATTTAAACATAATTAGGGGCCAAAAAGATAAATAAAAATATCAATGGAAGAAATGATACTGTGAAAAATATGTTGGAAGACATTTAAAAGAAAAGAGTCAAAGTAATGATAAAAAGTATAATCATTAAAAGTAATAACTCCATGCATGGAGTAAAAAAGAAGATTTGACAAAGAATTAGTTAAAAAGGAAAAAATGAGAATAAAAGTAATTGAAAATTACTGAGAGTTCAGCCCAGAGGAAAAAATTAATGAGAACTATAAAAGTGAGATTAAGAGACTTAAAACATAGTAAGAGAAGCTGGAATACATGCATTATTAAGTTTTAGAAATAAAGAGAAAAATGTAGTGCAGTATTTGAAGAGATAAAAGCTAATATTTTTTCCTTGAGTGGAAGATACATGGATTTTAAGATTGAAGAAGCACCAAGTTCTGAGCTGTCAGACAAAAATCCTATAGAAAGGATAAGAATTTTTTAAAAGCCATAAAAACAACCATAATGGAAAAAATTACTCATAAAGAAAAAGACAAATTAGACTGGCAGCAAACCTTTTTGCAGAACAGGGGAGTTGAGAAAATAATAAAATGATATCCTGACTGTGCTGGACAAAATAATTTTCCACTTGGAATTCTCTATCCATCCCAACTATAGTTTAAAGGCAAAATTAAAACTGCTTATTTTCCAGTAAAACAAAGAGTAAGAGAATTTTCCTCTATAGACTCTCACTGAATAATCCCCTAAAGGGTGTACTTTAGTAGAAAATTAAACCCAGAAATAAGTATTAACTTAAACAGTAATAACCAAATAAATTAGAAAATGGATGAATATGAGGATATACATAAGTAATCATTAATTGTTAAGAAAGTCAGACTAGGAAAGTCAAGGGATAAATATTTTCTCTCATATGTGGAAGCTAGAGAGAAAAAAGGAAAGAAAGAAGAGGTGGTCTCTGAAATAGAAGGGAGACCAATAGAGTAGAGTAAGGGGAACAGGGAGAAAGAGGGTGGGAGGGAAAGGAGAGGTACTGGGGAATGGAATTGACCAAATTATGCTATGTGCATGTACAAATAGGTAACTATTGTATATAATTACAATGCATCAATAAAAATCTTTAAAAAGAAAATATAAAATTAAATCAAAATAATATAAGTTTAACAATGAATCTGAGGCACTAACAACAAGAAAAACTAAAGCATAATCATATAATGGATAATCATACTATGGAATTTGAAATGACATGATAGGAATTGAAATGCTCTGATTTCCTTCTATGGTCTGTTAGAAGATAAGAATGCTGGTTATATTTATTCACTGCTAAGTCAAACATGAATTCTAAGTGTAAAAGCTAAAACAGCAGAAAGAGAACCATTTCCAGAGGAAGGAAAGACGAGTGTTTTACTTTTCTACAGATGCTGTAACAAATTGCCACAAATTGGATGGCTTAACATATCAGAAATATATTCTCTCAGAGTTCTGGAGATCTGATGTTGGACACCTTTCTCTAGGCTCAGTCAGGTTCTCAGTGCCACAGGTCCTCTCTGGACTCCACAGGGGATCTGTTCCCTGCTTCTTCCAACTTCTGGTGACCACCAGCATTCCTTGACTTGTGGTGGCATTGTTACAATTTCTGCCTTTTTGTCACATCGCCTTCTCCTCTGTGTGTCTCTCTCTTATAAGGATGCTTGTGATGGAACTTAAGATACACCAGGATTATCCAGAATGATGTCCTCATCTCAAGATCCTTACCTTAATCACATCTGTGAAGACTTTTCCTCTACATAAGGTAGTATTTACAGGCTCCAGGCTTTAGTACCTGGATATACCTTTTGGACTACCATTCAGCTCATTGTGATAGCAAAAGTAAAAGCACAGTCTATCAACACAATAACAAGAACAAGAAACAAACAAACAAAAACTCAACAGAACAATAGGGGTAATAAAATCAATATAGCCAATAACCATTTTCTGTTTACTTGAATACTTTCCTCTTATTTGATTTTCTGAAATTAAACTTTAACTCTGAACCTACATTGAAATAGTAGAAATCAACAGATAAGGAGCCAGCAAACTCTGACCAGGGGGTAAATCCAGCTTTTCACCTGTTTTTGTAAATAAGTTTTTACCTATTCTTTACATATTTATGTATTTTCTATGAATATTTTTGCATTCCAACAGCAAAGTTGAGTAGTTGCAACAGGCACCCAGATGACCTACAAGACCAGAGAGATTTACTACCTGGTTCTTTCTAATAAATGTTTGTCCCACCTTGTATAAGATGATCCACTCCAACTGGAAACAGAGAGGAAGAGAATTAGATGGATTAATTGATCGACCGTGCCATTTCTATGTGTGGGTGGGGGTGGGGATGTGTATCTTGAATCTAGTTTGTCTGAAGTTCTCTCAGAGAACTGACAAATGAAGGGGGATGTTTTGCTTCTTTAGATTGGAAATTTGGATTCAAGATTGCCTTAACTCTATAAGATGTTCTTAGAGAAAAGATTTGCAGCTGGGTACTAAACACATTGGGCTACAGGGGTAAGGGGCAGTAATCCTGCCAAAAAATTTATGAAAAATATATGCGCCCCATGTCCTACTCCTAATGGGATGCACATTTTGGCCTCATTTTATTTTTACTTCTATTGTAAGCTGCCTCAAATCATTCTAGGAGAATTGGATGTGGCATAAATAAATAATCATACATGGGCAGCAGAAATGATAGAGAAAATGTGGAGCAGAAAAAATAAATCTCATAAGTCGCTGTATTTTAAGTGGAAGGTCAGCCTTTGCGTTAGGTAGTATTTATAGGATATTTGTGGAGTGCCTCAAAATGCCATGGAAATGTCAATGATGGTCACAGCTCTTGAAAACAATAGTGTGCGAATGAACTCACTTGGTTACTCCCCTGCGAGGCTTTCTCTTCATGAGCCTGCTCCTCAAGGTTCCATGCCATACCCAGAGTTCACCAGGGCTCTGTTTCAGGGTGCGTCTACCAGCTTCAGCTGACATGCCAGCTCAAGGGGAAGGGATGCACTTGTGCTCTCAAAATTTACATTAAACAAGGCTATATATTTAAGAATCTGAATTTATTTCCTCCATGCCAATAACAGAAAAATAAAATTCTATTTTTAAAAAGCCTACACAGTATTTACATTGATGCTTGGTTGAGCTGCCTTGAAAATAAACTGGAGGACCCTGGCTGAGTGGTGCATGCCTATAATCATGGTACTTGTGGGGCTGAGACAGGAGGATCCCAGTATCTGGCCAGCCTCAGCTACTTAGAAAAACCCTCAACCACTTAGCAAGACTCTGGTTCAAAGTTTCAAAATTTTAAGAAGGGATGGAGGTGTAGCTAGAATGTCCCTAGGATCAATCCCCAGTATCCCCAAAAATAATAAAAGAAAAAAAACTGAAGGAATTGCCCTGTCTGGCATGAGACAGACTTCTTTCTGAAGAGAACTGACTAGGATAATAAGATCATGCCCATCCCCCAGTCCATCATCAAGTCATTTTGCCTGGCTTCATCGCTCCTGCCTGTCTTGCAGAATCTCAGCAGAGGAAAGAAATCTCCCAAAAAAGTGTCAGTGAGCAGCACGTGGAAGTGAAGAGAAGGATCGGGGTAGAGTCAACTCTGGACTCCCCGAAGAACCCTGGGAAACACATTGATGCTGCAAACCTGTTTATTTGGGCCATTGCTGGGATGGAGGATGTAGCACTGAGCACTGACAGGGCTTTAGGAAGATTTCAGGAGGAGTAGGACAGGGGAAGACATTTAAAGGATTTTGAGAATGGAGCTCAAATGATTTAATGTATATATTCCACTGCAGGGAACTGATTGGCTTTAGATCAATTTTTTTACATGATACTTTAGGATTGGTGGTCATTGTGAGATGCTGGTCTTAAAGACAATTTTTTTTTTCGGTACCGGGGATTGAACCCAGGGGCATTCTACCTCCGAGCTACACCCCCGGCCCTATTTTTTATATTTTATTTTGAAACCGGGTCTCACAAAGTTGCGGAGGGCCTCACTAAGTAGCTGAGGCTGGCCGCGAACCCGGATCCTCCGGTCTCAGCCTCCTAAGTACTGGGATTACAAGCGTGCGCCACCACGCCCAGCTTAAAGACAATCTTGATAAGAAAACTTGTTTGATAAGTGAGATATTTTCTCAGGGGAACAATATATTTATCCCAATAGGAGAACTGTTTATCCAGTGAACAAATTGTTTCATCCTATAAATTAATTTTCAGAAATTCCCTAAAGCAAACAGTGAAATTAATCATTGGAGTATAGCCTGATCTTCCTTGCAAAAGTGAAGACAGGTTCACACAGGTGGCTTCATTTTAGGGAGCTCTCCCTTCTCAAAGGCTCTAAACTAAATCTAGATGTAGACTTACAGGCTCATACCATTCCTATTTTTCCACTCGAGATTTCAAATTTGTTCATCTCCAAGTATGTTCTTCTGCATATAAAATTTGCCAATAATAGTCAGGTGCAGTGGCACACACCTGTAATCCCAGTAGTTAGGAGGCTGAAACAGGAGGATCCCAGGTTCCAGGCCAGCCTTGGCAACTTAATGAGACCCTATTTCAAAACAAAAACTACAATAGGGCTAGGAGTGTAGTTTAGAAGTAGAACACCCTTAGGTTCAATCCCCAGTAACCCCCCAAAATATGTGTGTGTATGAAGAAAGCTTACTGATGCTTTAAACTTTCTCAGCCCCTGTTCCTGTCTAGGTGTGTTCAGGTGTATGTCCAAGTTCTTTTTACTGTCTGCACTTAACTGCCTTGAATGGATTTGAAGCTCTGTGGAAGAATTGGCAATTAAAGGAAAAATATTATGCCTCCTTAAAATTGGAAAGAACTCAGAGTTTCTTACAACCCTGCATTTTGCTTTCTCAGCTGAAAGATTTGCAGTTGGATGCTAACCACATTTCACTGGAGGTATAAAGGGAGGAAAAGTTAAAAAAGGCATCCTACTAACCTGTATCCTTCACTCAGCCCCCAGACCAGGTTCCCAGTTTCGAGAAAGGGAAGAACAAATTAAGAATTTGGACAGATGATCATATTTTTGGAACCTAATTCTGCTCATTGAAACCATATGGTTTTATTTTGCCTTCTATAAGAACTGGCTCATCTCTATAATGCAAAAGTTGGCCCTTAAATATTGTCAAACCCAGCTGGGCATGATGGCACATGCCTGTGCTTGAGAAGCTGAGAGAGGAGAAGCACAGATTCAAGGCCAGCCTCAGAAACTTGGTGAGACCCTCAGCAACTTAGTGTGACCCTGTTTCAAATAAAAAGTAGAAAGATCTGGGAGTATAGCTTGTAGGTAGAATGCCCTGGGTTCAATAGCAACTGTCACCAAGACCATGCTCTGCAAGCAGGCAAAG
The DNA here is from genome assembly GCA_004027185.1 of Glis glis. Classification (NCBI taxonomy): domain Eukaryota; kingdom Metazoa; phylum Chordata; class Mammalia; order Rodentia; family Gliridae; genus Glis; species Glis glis. The sequence continues at coordinate 8,814 of PVJS01032965.1, read as the reverse complement.
ATTGCCCATCTCTGAACCATGCCCAACCCACTTCCACTAAAGGCTTGAAACACCCAGACTCAGAGTAAAATCAGTAAAACCACCATTGGGCTCTGTGTAGTCAACACGGACATCTGAAGGAAAGAGATGACAGTGGGCTCTCAGTTTTTCAACTGGACTGTCTCCCACAGTGGAATATTTTGACCACTTACAATCTCCTACAAGCTCCTGGGGTTCTAAGTCCTAGTGTTTCCTCTCTTGCTAAAGAAGCCATGGTGGTTCTTGAAGTTTCCTTGCATAAACGTTCCCTCTCCATGCCCTGTCACCTGAGATGTGGCTCATGAAAGTTTCACTGGGGACCAATTCCTCAAGAGAAAGACATAATCCTTCAGCCCACTTAGGAAAACGGGGCAAGTGCAGACTGTCCCCGCTACCAGTGACACCTGAAGCTCCCTTGCTCCTGTGTAAAAGCTCAATGTTGGCGCCCCTTTTCAACTTCTCCTGTGCCTTGCCTACATCCCTTTTCTTATTTGTTAGCCAGAGTCTATTTTTCTGGCCTACAAAAAAAGTACCCTCCCAACTTTTGTGGCCTTTAATAAGCTTGCATTACAAATTATATTTTGATGCAGGTGAGTTCTGGATTGTAGTTAGACCAGCCCAGGCCCTGCCCCAGTTAACTGCAATTGAACATACCCATCCTGTGGGTTGCCATCAGTTCCCAAAACAAGCTCTGTAGTAGGGAACACTATTAAAAGAAAAAATATATTTTCTCTTAAATTTTGTGCTACAGCTGGCTTGCTTCTGAGCTCAGAGACAATTAGTTCCTTCACTCATATGATAAACCAAATTTGCACTGAGACCATTTTCAAAAGCAATGCCTCAATATCAATTTTGGCTTGAAGCTAACAGTCCAGAAAACAGCTGCTTTCTGAAGTTTAAGTGTATATTCCTCTGTGTGTGTGTGTGTGTGTGTGTGTGTGTGTGTGTGTGTGTTAGAGAGAGAGAAACCCTAAATAAAAGTACAGAGCCCAGCCTCTCAAACCAGCAATGCTTGTTCAGTTCATTATACCTTTTTCCCAAAGGATTGCTGCTTTGTTTTATTTTCATTTGCTTCCAAACTGGTTTTCATATCTCCCATCTTTCTTATCTAGTCATTGTTTCATAGTAACAATCAAATGGCTCTGAGACTAAGATTCCCCAAGAGTCTCATACCATGTGATGCCCATGTGAAGGGCAATGACCTTTGCAGTCAGGGGAAGCTCACGTGTCTGCCAGCCTGTATCTAACGCTCACCTGCCTCCTGCACTTTTACTCAAGTGAAACCCTGTTAATGTGAGTGGCTAAGACTGTTCTAAAGAGAAAGAAAAATCACAAAAGGCTTGCAGCGTCTTTTAACAGGCTCCTGTTTGCCCTGTGTCAGAATGATAGTGTTGATAAAGAATAAAGACTAGTGGCTAAGCCAGGCATGATAGTACATACCTGTAATCCCAATACTTGGAGGCTGAGAGAGGAGGATCACAGGTTTGAAGCCAGCCTCAGCAAGTTAGTGAGATCCTCAGCAACTTAATGTGACCCAGTTTTAAACTAAAAAATAAAAAGGGCTGGGGGTGTAGCTTGAAGGTAGAATGTTCCCCCAAGTATCAAAAATCCACACTACAAAAATAGACTAGTAATTAATCAATGATATTTTTATGAAGACTTACAATATATGCTATATACATGTACATATATATGTAAAATAAACATGTCATTCTCTGTCTCATATTATCGATGTTATTAACCCAATTGTTATAGTTAGATATGGAATGTCCCTGAAGATCTCATAAATTGGTGTTCAGAGTTGATTTAATTGAGTCCTGAGGGTTGTAATTTCATCAGTGGTAAGCTAGGCTAGTGGGGCATGGTTAGAGAAGGAGTGTCCCTGGGAGTGTGGCCTAGGGACTGTGCTTGTGTCTTTGAATCCCCTTGCTTGTTGGCTCTCTGCTTCTGGCCTCCATGATGTGAGGAGCAGAGCCATGTGCTCCCCCTCTCACCACTTCCCACCGCCATGCCCTGAGATCCATAGACCCCGGCCTCACATGGACTGAACTTGGAATCTCTAAGAAACTGTGAGCAAATAAATCTTCCTTCCTCTAAGTTGTGTGGTCAATTCTTTTGGATTGTAGCAGTGAGGATGTTCACTGACACACTGATTTGCAATAAATACATAAGTTCATAAACCTCTGATGCGTCAAGAACATAAGTAAGTGACTTGCTTCAGTCAAAAGTTGGTAAATAATAGTACTAGGTCTCTAGACCCTTGCTAATTAAAGGATGTCTGGGAAGCAGCAACATCAGCATCACCTGAAAGCCAGGCAAATTCCAGGGCCCCACCCCAGAGCTGCTGAGTCTGCATCTGTATTTTAACAAGACCCCTGGCAATTCTTTTTCATAGCACAGTTTAAAGAGCACTGCTGTGGATCCAGTTTCCGCTACCCTGTCGTTGAAGCTGAGTAATTCTTATCATTGGCTGCCTCCTTCCTCTTCAAAGATTCTCAGTTTGATCATTTTCTAGAACTCTGGCTAGTCCAGTGAGAAATTACTAAGTCTGGGGCCTCAGTTTATCTTTGGCATTTCTTGAGTCTGAGTTCTTCTTTCTTCCCTTATTAATGGAAAACAAAAGTAGGAACAGCTGCCAAAGGGCAGAAAGAAGGACAGAAAAAGGAAGTATACTTAGTGGGTTAATTCCTACTCCTTGATAAGGTGAGCTGCTCCCGAAAGCACATTCTGTTATGACTCACCTTAGAGGAGACTGAAGAGAGCTATACACAGGGTCACTGTGCTGCCTGTTGCTCATGTGTACCAGTAGAGACAAATGATTTTGCTTCATTTGTCTCAGAGCTCTAGTATATTGTCTGTGGTGAAATTGTCACAATAAAAACCAGCATAACTTAAGAATGTGCAAAATTCCACCTTTCACGGTGAATTCCAGGCTAGTAGTACTACATGGCATTGAATTCAGTCCTCTATAAAGATGTAAAGTTGTAAAGATCATATGACCAGGAACCCAGAGGCTGAATTCTGTCTTGCCCAACCCACTTGTTCCCGCTGAACATAGGCAGGTCTACCAATGAAACCAAAGAAAAAATAATAAGGGATGCTGGTCTTCTTCTGATCATGTGTAGGATTTGGAATTTATGCATTCATACCTGTCTAATCCCTGTTCTGAACACTGAAGCACACAGTGTTGTGTTGGTTTTAAAGGCTGACAATCTACCCGCTCCTAGTCACACTACACATATCTTCCTACTAAGTCTTTTGGATAGCCCAAATTTTACTCTATTTCCAGATATTTCATTATTCCACTAGCATTTCCTTGTCTCATACACATGGTTCATTTTAAATTAAGAAGATTTGTGGTTGTTATTATTCTCTTTTGTTTGTTTTATTTTAGAGACATCAAAAACACCGTACTCTAATAGGATATGAGAGAGATGAGTGGCTGTAAACTGGATGAAATTCACATGTTCCTTATGCAGCTGTCTCAAAACCTTCTTTCTCAATGGAAATACTATCTAGTTAACAAATAAGGAAGTTGTCAAGCATATGTTCATTTTCTCTGACAGAGGAGGACACACAGGATTCTGCAGATTATCTCCAGTGAAAATGTGGACCTGTAAAAGTTGTCAGAGTCAAAATGGAGTCATGTGGCAAACCCTAACTAAATAAATAAATAAAATAAATAAGCCAATGTGGCATGCATGAAAGAGGGGCTCTTGCACATATGTATCTGATAACAAGAACGATCACAAGAGACTGCCATGTTCACAACCTTGCACAAAGGCCACTGCAACTTTCCATTAAAAAAATACTTTTGTTGAAGACGTTTGCACAGTGACTGCCTGTCCTACCTTGGACCAACTCCAACTTTGTTATTGATCCTGGTAACCAAGGAAAATTGTCTCAAAACAACTTCTGTAACCCTCTTCATTTTACCTTTAGAAGCCTTTTTCTTCTCTTACCTCCCTGGAAAAGCACGTAGTTTACTATGGCATGTTTCCATGGCAGTGTTCATTCCAGAATAAATCCTTTATCTTTAGAATCTCGTGTTTGTTATTTACATTGACAAACCTGATAGGGTATAGGACAGAAGAGAACTGCTTCATCACTGGATGGGATGATGAAATCGAACAAGTACCTTCAAACTGGGGGAGAGCTCAGCTGTGAAGACTAGCTTTCCCATGTCCACTGATAGAATGACACATTGCTTATTATGGGGTATTCTTTAATCTAACTTGTAGTTTACAAATGCCTCTAACATACCAGAGACTCTGATAGCCACTAAATTAGGAGAAAAAAAGGTAACATTCCTGCTCTCTTGGCTCCTGGGATCCATGGACTGCTGGCTATTATGATGCCAGAGAAGGACAGTGACCCCAGCAAGCAACAAGAGTGATATTTTACTATGGGAAGGGATATGGCTTATACTAACTATTGTGCATGTATTCTTGGGAGCTGGACTTGATTTCCCAAGTCCAGCTCTGGCTCTCATGATGCCAGTTTGTATCAGGATGCTTATTAAAGCCTATTGATGAGTTCCGAAATAAGCTGCAAGCCTTTGTCTTCACTTTTGCCCCAGTGACCACATGCATGTCAGTTACTGATGGAACCTCCATCTCTGAAATAGGTTTCATCTAATTATTAAATCCAGGTTCTTAAAAACAAAAAAGTAAGGGAGCTCTGAATTATCCCTCTTATAGAACTCATGTTTCGCCCGCCTCATCAATTCTCCCTGGATATTCACTTCCAGTGGAGTGAATTCTCACATTTCTCTGCTTCCACTGAACAAGTTGCACTAGCCAGGAACCCCAATTCATCTGTCCGCAGTTATTCCCTGTTATGGTTTGGATATGGAATGTCCCGCAAAAAAGCTCATATGTTGACAACGCAAAAAATTCAGACATAAAATAATCCAGTGAGGGCTCTAACCTCATAAATGGATCAATCCATTCATGGATTAATAATTTGAATGAATATACTGGGTGGCAACTGTAGGCAACTGTGGTTTTGATGGAGGAAGTAGGTCACTGTGGATGTGGCATTGGGGACTGTATCTGATCCTGGTCCCTTTCTCGCTCTTTGTTTCCTGGCTGGGATGAGCTGAGCAGCTTTCCTCTGCCACACACTGCTGTTGCAGGAAGACTAGGTCCCTGAAATCAGAAGACAGAGACCAGAGTTGAAAGCAGGTTTCTTTATTCACTAGTGAAGGCTCAGCAAGCAATGCTTCAGGTCTGCACCAATCACTGAAGTACAAGCTCTTTATATATTTGGTTACCTAATGTTGGGAGGAGAGGAGTATGTATGAGATGTGTGTTTTCTAGTGTAAGCATGATGATAGAAGCAGACCAAGCAGTTAACAATTATACTAATCATTATATTGTTTTTATTTTCATCACTGCTTTGTTCGTATTTGAGAGAGCCTGTGCTAGGAAACCCTGAGCTGTCTAGGGTGACTCTGTCTTGTTTATGTCTGAGGGAGACTGTACTGTGCTATCTAGGATGGCTCTGCTTTGTTTATACTTGAAGTGGGGGGAACTATGAAGAAGCTTTATTCCTTTCATTTTGCTTTTAGCTTTATTTTTGCTTTTCATTTTTCTTTTGCTTTTTATTTAGAAAAATGATTTTAGGGACAAAGTCAGGGGTCCTGCCTCACTGCCACCCTCATGTTTCTTCCTTGGAGCCAGCTAACTATGGACTGAACCTTTGAAACTGTGAGCCAAAATAAACTTTTCCTTCTCTAAATAATACTTGTCAAGTATAGCGACAAAAAACTAATATATTGCCTACCACGAATTCTAGCAAAAATGGTAATAAAATATTAAAATATGCTTTGTAAAACTCACAAGCCATTTTAATATTTCCCTCTGCCAAACTCGATAAAGAGGCTTACCTAATCACAAAATTCCACCTTTCCCTTCTTTTCCCCTGCCCCTTTCTCCAGATACCCAGCAACCATCCAACTTGCAATAAGTCTATGTTCAATTACTTAATGCTGAACGCAGTCACATTTTACCAGAGGTTATTCTGCAAGAGTCTTTTGTGTTTTGTCTTTCCACATTCTGAAAAGAGCGTATATTGAAGGTTGCGGCCCATTCTCCCTGAGCCGACAGCTTTACGTGGACTCTGAAGCCTCATTGTGCTCTGACTCAGCTGTAGGGAGGCTGAAACAATGCTCTTCAATAAACAGGCTTTGTCTGACTGTGCTGGCAGCAACGGTTGCAGAAAGAATACACAGGCAATATGTTACTGTGTATTCCCCATAGGCACTTAGCACTCCTGCACACAGCTTCCAAATCTGTCATCTTTCTATTCTATTCTTGCCAAATTCCTATTCTCCCTGGCCGGGGACACAAGACATAAGCTGCTTTTCCAGTCTCTGGGGCCCATGATCATTGTAGCCTTGTGAATGTTCACTTTCCAGGGGGCAGGGGAATACTAAGGAACCAATTCCCCATGGCTTAGAAGTGAATTGCATCTTACTGCTCACAAAAGCTTGGGCTAGTCAATTGTTCCAAATGCAAAAATGAGGGACCTTGGGTAAAATTGCAATCAATAATTTGTGAACTCTGGATCTTTCAGAACTCTTTGTCATCATAGTGTCTATCACTATGACTGTCCTCAGAATGATCTGAGCAATTGTCCTACTGAGTAGAAGAAGGAGTGAGATTAGGGGTCCACCTGGGAGACACACAGGTTGCACCCAGGCTGGGATCATAGAGCTCACATCCTGTTCTCTATTTGAGAAAATGGCTTTGAGTTGATAAGATTTCACAGGGGAGGAGAACTTTAACCTAGGTCTTGAGGGTAAATATCAATATGGTAGAAAAAGTAAAATCTGAGAGGACATAAAAGTGCCTGAGTGAAGACAGACATGTGCAAAGAACATCACAGAGCTCAGCAAGGTGAAACACAGAAGACAGAAAGGGGAGTGGACCGAAGAAAGACTGCAGATGCCTTTGGGGCTGAAGGATAGACGGTCATGAATGTGCCACTAGGAGTTTGTGTTTATCTCATGGGTAACAGGGAACTGATTTTTTTTTTTTTGTGGTACTGGGGATTGAACCCAAGGGCATTCTACCTCCGAGCTACACCCCCAGCCCTATTTTTTATTCTTTATTTTGAAACAGGGTCTCACTAAGTTACGGAGGCCTCACTAAGTAGCTGAGGCTAGCTGCGAACATGGATCCTCCGGTCTCAGCCTCCCAAGTACTGGGATTACAAACGTGCGCCACCACGCCCGGAGGGGAACTGATTTCTATATATTAAACACAGGGAGCAGATCTAGATATGCACCAATCTGTTAAGAGAAGAATTTTCTGAAGAAATTCATAAGCTCTCCAGAGTTAGCAGGCTAGCTGGAAATATGAAGAGATACATAAGAACAATTCTTTAGAAATGTGGATTCAGACTATTCCACATGACTTGGCATTTATAAGTATTGAGTTGATATCTAGGGGAGGACATGTTTAAAGTATGATTGAGCAGGTTTTTCTTTAGAAAGGGAAGTTTGGTTGAGTTTTTACATACATAAGGAGTAAGAATTAAAGAAGAAATTATGTATTAGAAAAAGGCAAATTGTTTGTGGGCAACATGGAGTTGAGTTATTATGTTAAAAGACAGGCTGTGAGCCTGTGAGATTGTGGTGGCACACACCTGTAATCCCAGTACTTGGGAGGTTGAGACAGGGGGATCACAGGTTCGTGGTCAGCCTCAGCAACTTAGTGAAACCCTCTGCAAGTTAGTAAGTCCCTATTTCAAAATAAAAAATAAAATAGGACTGGGGGTGTAGCTCAGAGGTAGAATGCACCTGAGTTCAATCCCCAGTGCCACACACACACACACACACACACACACAAAGACAGTCTGTTGACATTTTAGAGGAAGACTATGAGAAGAATTGAAGAGGAAATTAAAAATTAGAAAAAGGCAACTTGTTTGTGGGCAACATGGAGCCGTGTTATGTTAGAAGAGAGGCCGTGGACATTAGTCGGGATGACTGTGGGAAAAATTTGAGGGGCACAGTGGGAGAGAAGCAGAGCCCAGGGCCTCACAGCTTGAGGAACATGCCCCTGAGACAAAGTTCAAGGAGTCCAACTATCAGATGGCTTAAGTAAAGATGCTTTTCACACCCAGTTATTTCTCACAAACAACTCAAAGTGAAGCCAATTCATTTAGGCATTTAAGCATTTCAGGAATCTCACAGATTCTCTGGGAATTCCGAAGACAAGAGCACTGAAAATGAGCAGAATAAAGTAAGAATAATTGGCCAGGAGTAGACCAGCTAAAAAAAAAAAAAAAAAAAAAATAGTGCCCTGGGGATTCCCTGGCTTAATTGCTGAACACCAGGTTCCTTCTTATACTCCATCTGTGGTCACCAGAGCCTGATGACATCCCTGCTACTGCTGCCAGGGAGGGCATCTCCCTGCCTGGCCCCTTTCTGTTCTTGGATTCTGATTCAAAACCCAGACAAGAGTCTAGGTCATGGATTCAAACACAGAAAGGGATTTAGATTCAAACTAACACAATAAAGATAGCCACTACCATTTTGTTGGTTTTATTTTCTTTTTGGTTGCTATTGGAGCATATGTTCTTGCTTTTTTGTTTACGGGAATTGTTGACCTGGTCTCTGGAAATATTCTAAGTTGCCTAAATCATCTTCCAAGTAAATTCACAGCATCAGAAATACCACATGACCCTCTGGGATACTTGTTTCTCCTTGATCGAAACACTCACTTAGAGGAGGCCAAAGTTCGTTTTTCTTTTTTTTTTTTTTTTTTTTTTTTTTTTTTTTTTTTT
>PVJS01032964.1:0-22458 GCA_004027185.1 Glis glis | reverse complement strand
GGGTTCTCTAGATTAACAGAATACACAGAATGAGTATATTTGAAAAAAGGGATTTATCAGATGGGCTTACAGTTTGAAGCAATGTAGTCCCAGGTTCTGACTGCACGTGGAGAGTCAGAGGAACCAGTAGCTGGTTGAACGGTCTAAGAGCTGGAGTCTTAGGATCGGAGCAACCACTAATTCAGTCCCAGTCCAAGACATGACGATCAGGAAGCTCTTCAGAGAAACGATGGCGAAGTTTCAGTTCCAAGAGCTGGAGGCCGAGAAGATCAAGAAGCTCTTCAGAGAAAGGCGAAGCCGGCAGCCAATGATCTCAGGCGAGAGCAGATGCGTTTTCCTCGGAAAGAGTCGCACACAATCTACACGGCTTCTCTCTCTTTTATCTAAGTCCGCACCTATCAGAATCCTGCTGCCTACATTCAGGCCAGGGCTTTCTGTTTAATCTGCTGTTACACACCCAAAATCACATAATCTTGGGTGCGTCATGATCAGGTCAAGTTGACAACCTAGACTGACTATCACACCATCTGACTGGCAGACCTCGTTGGAGCAGAGAGCAAGCGTGTTTGGCATTCCTGTGTAATTCTGGGGCTTGGCGTGCAGTGAACACGCAGTCAGGAAGGAGAGTTGCAGAAGAGGAAGGTAGAAAGCAAATATCAACGCAAGTGCTCGTGAAACAAAGCAGAATCATCTCAAACGAGGGGAAGACAGAATAGCATGGGTAGAGAGTGAAATTGGGGAAAGGCTGCAAGGAAGAGGTGGCATTCGGATTAGCCCTGAAGGACAGCTGGCGTGTGAAAGGCAGAAGTGTTCAGGAGGAAGCAGTGCTGGTGGCAGGTAGAGGAGGGATGGCAAGTGCTCAGGAGAGGAGCAAGCAGTAGGAGTGTGCTGGAGGTGGGAGGCTGCTGCTTTGGCTGTGGTCCAGGATGTGGAATAGGGAGGGCTGGGAGCAGGTAGGAAAGGCAGGGCTCAGATGACAAGGTGGTGCAGGGCTCGAGACGGGCCAGGGAGCACTTCAGGACTTAGGCTTTTTTTCTCTTGGCAGCTGTGAGCCAATGATGGCTCTTGACTGAGGAAAGAGGAAGGATTGAGAGGTCCTGTGGATGCCAGAAAAGCATTGATCCTTTGCACCAGGTGGGCCTTGACCAGAGAGCCTTTCCGAAACTGAGCTCATCTTATGCATCAAGGGGAAGAGGAGAGATCAAGGATCCAAAATATGAGAGCCTACAACTAAGTTACACCGCACGACAGTACAAGGAAACAGTCTCTCAAGTTTTTCTTTTGGGGGAAACGTCTGTTTTCTCGTTCTAAAGACATATTCATCAGAACAAATTAAATTGGAACTGAAGGCAGAAATGCGTGTACCACCATCTTCGAAAAACAAGACAATACAGCATATGAGAAACACGGGCTGCGACTTAATTTGAAAACCTACCGTCCTCACCCAGACATCCAACCTGCCACTTACAGATAGCTCAGGAAACAACTTTGAAATGCACCGTAGCACACTGTTATTCTTAACAAAGCTTGACCACAAGAGAAATTATTTTATCAGAGCCAAATCTACCAGGATTTATCAGAGCCATACTGACCTGGGAAGGGAAACACCCAACTCCAGCTCCCTCTAGCCGTACTGTCTCTACTATAACAACACTCAACCGTGTTCTCTTGGCTGCAGGTGTAGCTCAGTAGTAGAGCACTCGCCTAGCATGCACGAGGCCCTGGGTTTGATCCCAGCATTGCAAAACAAAAACAAACAAATAAAAAACTCAACCATGTTCTCTACAAGAAACCCACTTTAAATATAAATACATATAGGATAAAAGTATGTGAATAGAAAAAATATATACCATGCTAACACTAATCAAAAGAAAGTGGGAACAGCAACATTAATCTCAGACAGGGCAGATTTCAAAACAAGAAAAGTTATCAGGGATAAAGAAGGATGTTACATGATGATAAAGGAGTCAAGTCTCAAAGAAGACATAATAATCCTTAACAAATGTGCCTAACAACAGTATCAAACTATGTGAGACAAAAACCAATAGAATTTCAAGGATAAGTACAGGCATTCACTGTCATAGCTGGAGGTTTCAAAGACCCCTCTATCAGAAATGGACAGATCCAGCAGACAGAAAAATCAGTAAGGACATAACCAAACTCAACAATACCATCAACTGATTGGATAAAATGAACATCTATAGACTACTTCATCAAGCAACAGAAGAATACACTTCTCAATACACATGGAACATTCACCAAGATAGGCCATATTCTGGGCCATAAAACACAACAAATGTTTAAAAATAGAAATCATACAGTATCTGGTCTAATGTCACAATGGAATAAAACCAGAAATCAGTAACAGAGAACTGTAAAACCCAAAAATATATGGAAATGAAACAATATACTTTTAAATAACTCATGGGTCAAAGAAGAAATCTAAAGACAAATTTTAAGATATTTTCAATTGCCTGAAAATATAAATACAAATTATTGCAATTTGTGAGATGCAGCAAAAACAGTACTTATGGGGAAATTTATAGCATGCAATACATATATCTTTCCTAGAAAGGAAGAAATTGGTCTATTTCATCTGGGTTGTCCAATTTGTGAGCATAGAATTGTTCATAGTATTCCTTTATTAATTCTGTAAGAAAGAAAAATGATCTTTTCTATTTAAGGTACAAGGTCATATAAAAACTGACCAGTATTCATTCTGTAACAGTAGCTTAGGAATCCATTTTGTAACTTTCTGGTACACGTGTCTGTATGTATAGGTTTCCTACTTCGCCTTTGTTCTAAAGAATAAAACTTGCCCAGTGGGAAACTATCCAATCGGATTAGATTGTGAGGTCTCGCCCCAGCCAATGGGGATGACCCAATGGGCTATGCGTCAGGAGGATAAAAGAAGGCGTGGACTGCCCACGCAGTGTGATTTCATGGTGTGCGTGCACCCTTCTGCACAGAAGTAAAGTACCTTGCCAAGTTACTTTTGAGTTTGTATTTATTTAATACTTCCCTAAAATCTGTTTCTAACAATTCTTTTAATGTCTGTTGGCCCTGTAGTTATGTCCTCTTTTTCACTTCTGATATTAGCAATTTGTGTCCCTTCAATCTTTTTTCCTTAGTTAGCCTGGCTAGAGGTTAATTAATGTTATTGATTTTTTTCGAAGGACTAGCTTTGGGTTGCATTGATGTATTGATTTTTCTTGTTTTTAATTATATTGATTTCTGGTTTCATTCTTATTCTTTCCTTCTACTCATACTGGATTTAATTTCCCTCCTCTTTTTCTTGTTTCCTAAGGTAGAAGCTTAAATGGTTTATTTTATATGTTTTAACTTTTGATAGCCCACTTTTCAATTTTCTATATTGCCTATCTCTTAACATATTGGTTATTTTTCATTGTATTGCTTTTAAATCTTCATAGTAAATATATGAATATATGAGTTTCAAGTCTAAGACCTGGACTTAATTCCTACTCTCCCTCCAAGCAGGAGGGAGGCATCTCAGTCCATACTGGGCTGCTTGGGGCTGGAGGAGGGGTAGTTTGGCAACTCTTTCTTTCTTGCCTTCTTCAAAGCATCTTTTCTTTTTGTTATGCTAATAGCAAGCATTGAGGTCTCTCACCTGACTCCTTACCTGAAGTGAAGGCACTTCCATGTATCAATGGCCCTTCAGCTCCATGTGTCTGTGGGGACCTGATCACAGGAAGCTATTACACTGCCACCATGAGGCTCTGCCTGCAACTAACTGGGTTTTGTATTGCCTCTTCAGTTAGATTTAGTAATTATCACTCATACTTACTTTGACCATTTTTCCATTTCATCCTGCTTTCAAATTGTTTTTGATAAAATCAGATACGTGCTTTTTTTTTCTTTTTCTCTACTCTAGGGTTCTCTCCCATTTCTCACTTGTAATAGTATGCAATTTTTTTCTTCTTTTCTGAATTACAGTAACTAATCGACTGTTGTTTTTACTGTGGGTTTTTCCTAGAGACATTTTGCATCTGTCAATCAATTCCATTGTTTTTGTCTTAATTCTCAATTTCGTCTTTTTTACTTTATTCTATTTTACTTGTATACACTTTTTCCCTGACTTCTTGAATTGGATAATTAATCCACTGATTTCTACTCTTTATTATTTAGTATCAAAAGCTTTTTGAGGCCATGTATATTCCTGAGAGCAGCCTTGGCTTTGATATAGCATTTTCATCATTATTACAGACCAGGTATTCGTCAATTATTTTCAATTTCTCAAGGGGCTAGAGGTTTTCTGTTTTGATTTGCTTATTGATGTTGTTTCAATTTTTCAGTGTGAGCATAGCTCTGGCTTTTATTAATAACATAATAATACTTTTGGCTTTAATGCATTGTGGTTAGAGAATACGCTCTGTAATATTTCTCTATTTTGGAATAGATTGAAGTTACTCTGGTCACCTAATACATATTGTGCCATTTTTTAAATATTTAATGGATACTTGAAAAGAAAATATGTTTTCTCTGATGATGAAATAGAGTTTGTTATTAGTCTGTTTATTTTTGCCTGTCTAACCTCTTGAGGACCGATATGAAAGTATCATATTTCCTTTTCAACTGTATTTTCATCAATTCTCCTTGATTTCCTGGAGCTTTTGCTTTATGCATTTCTACACTGTGCTAGTTATTTCATAAGGCTTATGACAGTTATAGTTTCATTGTGGTTCATATTCATCATTTGTTTACTGTTATGATCTGACTTTTGATTATAATTTGCACAGCCACTAGATGGTAAGCCCCCTCAGAGAAGGACATCTATTTTGGCTCACTGTTGCATCCTCTATCTCTACTGGTACCTGGTTAACAGTTAGCACTCAAAAAATCTTGGTTGAAAGAAAAAAAGATGCAAAAAAAGGAAGATAGTAGGTTAAAAAAAAAAAAGCTAGGCATGGTGGTGCACACCTATAATCCCCGTACTTGGGAGGCTGAGACAGGAGGGTCACAGGTTCAAAGCCAGCCTCGACAACTTAGAGAGGTTCTCAGCAACCTAGCAAGACTCTATTTCCAAATAAGAAATAAAAGTGAGCTGGGGATGTAGCTCAGAGGTAGAATGCCTCTGGGTTCAAGCCCCAGTACCACACACACACACACACACACACACACACACAAAGCATGCACTGGGCCTCATTTAACATACTTCTCTATTGACCTTAACATGATCTGATATAACATGATCCTACTGTCTCTTCTAGAATCATTGGCAAGCATTTTAATTTCCATGGTCAAATCTCTTTTGTTGTAGATGTATCTCTTGGAGACAGCACAGAACTGGATTCATCTTTTTTATTCAGTCTGACTTTTCTTTTTGTACTGGCAATTGAACCCGGAGCATTCTACCTTCCAGCTACATCCCCAGCACTTTTTTTTTTCTTTTGAAACAGGGTCTAAGTTGCTGAGGCTGGCCTTGAACATGGGATCCTCCTGTCTCAGACTCCCCAAGTACTAGGATTACAGGAACATGCCACCACACATGGTCATTTTTCTTTGAAGAGAGGGACCTAAACTACTGTTATTTTATGTTATAGAATATATGTTTGGGTTTACTTCTGTCCCTTCTATTTTGTGTATAATAGTTTACTTTTCCTTCCTGTTCTTTTTTGCCTTATCATGTTTTTTTCTACTTCCTCTCATTAGTCATTAATTTAGAAGGTTATATAAATACATATGTATTATATTTTTAGAGAAAATTAAGTGAAATTTATAAATAAAATGTTTTAACATAACTCCAAATTTATCAATTTTTAAAGTGAAATATTTTTAACCCCTATCTATGAAAGAGAAGAAATTTAGTCTTCTTCTATTTGCTTCCTTTTCTTTCTTTGTTTGTACTTTATAGGGGCAAGAGGAGTTTTCCAAACTATTAATCATAAAATTATCTTTCAAATTTTAGGGTTTGAGCCAGGCATGGTGGCGCACACCTGTAATCCCAGTACTTGGGAGGCTGAGACAGAAGGATTGCAGGTTTGAGGGCAGCCTCAGCAAGTAGTGAGACTCTCAGCCACCTATGGAGACCCTGTTTCAAAAAAACATAGGGTTGGGGGTGTAGCTCGGAGGTAGAATGCCCCTGGGTTCAATCTCTAGTACCAAAAAAAAATAGGGTTTTTTACACTATAGCTTTTCTTTCAAGAAAAGCTTTGTGATCACAATACCAAAGCTATTTCCAAATTCAAGTTTAAATAGATTTAAAGCATACTACAAATCTGAATTAATTCTAGGTTTTTACATTTTGATTCCTTTTATCCCATCTAATGTAATAAAGATCAGCACTGTCCAGTAGAAATATAATGCAAACTACATAAGTAATTTTAATTTTTTAAAGCTACATTAACAGAAGTAAAAAGAAACAGGTGATTTCTTTTTCTTTTTGAAAGAGGGTCTGGCTAAGTTGCAGAGGCTATCCTTGAACCTGTGATCCTTCTGTCTCAACCTCCCAAAAACTGGTATTACAGGTGTACACCACGGCACCCAGCTAATTTTGTGGGTGGGGGTACTGGGGATGGAAACCAGGGGTGCTCTACCACTAAGCTACATCCCCAGCCCCCCTTTTTTATCTTTCAAAATAATTTTATTTTAGGATTTGTAAGAAACAGAAATGTATTAAGAACCATCTCAGGGCAGGAGGAGTTTCCCAGGAAAAAGGTTCTGAGGTTTCTCCTAGGTGGGGTAGAGGGGCCCCTCATCTCCAGGAGGCTCCAGATGGCCTCTGACTGCAATCCCTATAGAGAACCCCAGGAGTTTGCAGATCCCTCCTGCGCTGTCCGAGTCCACACTGGCTGGTCGACGTCAGGGTCCAGGGAGTTGGCATTGCCCCTCATAGCCGTCTACTTTCACTGGAGACACTTTGATGTTAAATAATCCTCAGCGCCTCTGCTCCCCTTTCACTAGAGCTATTGGCTGGATCCAGGGCAAACCTTTGGGGTCAGCACGCAGCAGCAACGTGTTCATATAATACAGGTCACAGTGAGCCAGTGCCCTCTACACACGTGCTCCATCACCAGGTGGACATGGTCAGGGCCAGTGAACCAGTACCCGATGCACACGTGCTCCATCACCAGGTGGATGTAGTCAGCAGCCAGTGATCCAGTGCCCGCTTCACATGTGCTCCATCACCAGGTGGACATGGTCAGGGCCAGTGAGCCAGTGCCCCCCGCACATGTGCTCAATCACCAGGTAGACGTGGTTGACGGCCAGTGAGCCAGTGCCCTCTGCACACATGCTCCATCACCAGGTAGACGTAGTCAACAGCCAATGAGCCAGTGCCCTCCGCACACATGCTCCATCGCCAGGTAGACGTAGTCAACAGCCAGTGAGTAGTGCTCTCTGCACATGTGCTCCATCGCCAGGTAGACGTGGTCGGCAGCCAGTGAGCCAGCGCCCTCCACACATGTGCTCCATCACCAGGTAGACGTGGTTGACGGCCAGTGAGCCAGTGCCCTCTGCACACATGCTCCATCACCAGGTAGATGTAGTCAACAGCCAGTGAGCCAGCGCCCTCCGCACACGTGCTCCATCGCCAGGTAGACATAGTCAACAGCCAGTGAGCCAGTGCCCCCCGCACACGTGCTCCATCGCCAGCTGGACATAGTTGGGGGTGTCTACGATCTGAAACAGCTGGACCACCTTCAGGAGCTCCACAGTCTTCATTAGATCCAGTTCAGATAGAACGAGGGGGAGCGAATGCCTGTCCTTAGTCAGGACCTTCCCGGCCACCTTGGTCCCGGTGAGGATATGGTGGGCCAGTTTGACCTGGACAAAGGTGCCCTCGCCGATGTCCCTCAGGGGATCATAATGGCCCCCAAGGGCATCCTCACAGGGAGAGCTGGCCGAGAGGCCTGGCCTCGAATCACTACTCTCTCTCCTAGCACTGTCCATGGAAAGAAGCCACAACAGCAACTAACATGCTAGCTACAAACAAAATAACAACAAACAAAAGTACAACAAAATAACAAACCCAAACAAAGAAAACCACACACAAAACAACACCACCAAAAGCCCAAACCCACAAATCAGACCCAAAGCCACCAAACGAGCCAAATGTGAGTCCAACGAGTCACCACCAAGAGCTCCCTGTACTAATGGACAAAACCCAGCAGCAGCCAGGACCTTATACAGCCGGGACTGGAGGCCGCCTCACAATGGCTCCTTGTGACGTCACAGCAAGAAATGGCGGGTCACGGCTGGGCGTGGCCCACTGTGGGTGTCTCACCTTTGGGCCTCCAGGACCTTTCCCACTTTAAGAGGAATAAAGACCCCAGAAGCTTTCTGCTTCCGTGGGTTATGGAGACTGACATTTACTTGTTTAGACACTAAATTTTGTAGGATGCTTCAATGACCTTTTCAAGTCTGAAAATCTTACTAAAGACCTTATCATATCTACATATCTATACTTAAGGGATAAAATTTCTTTTGTGTGTGTGTGTGTGTGGCACTGAGGATTGAACCCAGGGGCATTCTACTTCTGAGCTACACCCCCAGCCCTATTTTATTTTGAAACAGGGTCTTGCTAAGTTGCTGAGGGGCCTAAGTTGCTGAGGCTGGCCTCAAAACTGCGATCCTCCCTTCTCAGCCTCACAAATACTGGGATTACTGGTTGCACCACCACACCCAGATAAAATTCCTTTTTCTTTCAACTCGGCATGGCTGGTGTCCAAAGGATGGTAGCACTTCACTCACACCGTGATACTATAACAAAATGCTCCACTCGCTAAGACAGCATAGGGCACATTGCTAACATCTGTGGGGCCTGGAGGAAGGGAGTTTTCATCTGGATCTCCCCACAAGGCCCTCACTGAGCCTCTCGTCAGGAACCCTGGAATCCAGAAGGCAGTGGGTTGACAGACTCAAAGTGGAAACTACACCTGTCCGCCAGGAATCCCATAGTCAGCGAAAGCGTCCTTCCCACAGGAGGGGGGTTGAAGGCGTTCCTGGACACTTTGATCCCTCCACACTGCTGTCACGAAATACCTGAGGCTGGGTGATTTATGAACAACTGAACTTGATCTCTGGGGTTCTGGAGACCAGCAGATCCAAGGCCAAGTCCCCAGGATGTTCAGTGTGTGGAGAGGGTTGGCTCCCTCCCCCAACATGGCGCCTCCTTGCTGTGTCCTCACTGCTGGAGGGGCGGGGAGGCTGTACTCACTATCTCAAGCCCCTTCCTGTTTTCCTTTTTCCCTCTTTCTTTTCTTTTGTAGTGCTGGGGCTTGAACCCAGGGACGTTCTACCACTGAGCTATAGCCCCAGACCATTTTCAGAGATGTGTTGCTAAGCTGCTCAGGCTGGCCTCCAACTCGAGATCCTCCTGCCTCAGCCCAGCGAGTCGCTGGGATTACAGGCTTGTGCCACCATGTCTGGCTTACTATATGTACATTTTAAAAACATGTGTGTGCAGTCCTGGGGATCAAACCAGAGCCTTGTGCATGCTAGAAAAATCTTTCTCTTTTTCTTCCTTTCTTTCTTTCTTTCTTTCTTTTGTACTGGGGATTGAATCCAGGGGCATTATACCTCTGAGCGACACACTCAGCCCTATTTTTGTTTTGAAATATAGTCACAATAAGTGCTGAGGGCCTCACTAAGTTGCTGAAGCTGACCTCGAACTTGCGATCCTCCAGTCTCAGCCTCCCAAGTACTGAGATTACAGTTATATGCCATGACACCAGGCAGGAGTGGTCTTTTCCAAAGGTTCCCCGCATCCCACCCATGAGCTCCATCCTCGTGGCCTAAGCGCCTGGTTGAGGCCCCTCCTCTCAGTACTGTGGCACTGGGGCTGACGTTCCAACAGGCATTTTGGAGGGACACACACATTCAAACCACAGCGCCAGATAAGCAAGAGCCAAAGGAGCTGGTCACTAGATGTGTCCTGCAGGAGGGGAGACCCTTTAGGTTGAACTGAAGGACATTAGACAGCAACTCAGAGCTGATATGGCGGGAGCTTTCTGCTTCAGCTCCTCACAGAGGTTTTCTCCTGCACATGTGGCGGGTCGGGAAGACTCCCGCCCATGCATGCGCCTGATTAAAAAGACTCCAGGTTGTACACGGGACTGTTTATGGAGCCCACCCTTCTTTTTTATTTTGAGCCACGGTCTCTCTAAGTCCTGAGGCTAGCCTGGAATTTGTCATTCTCCTGCCTTAACCTCCCACATAGCTGGAGTTACAGGCTTGCACTGCTACACCCAATAGAAAAATTATTGAGACATTTTTACATTCTTTCTTCGTACAAAGTCTTCAAAATGTGGCGTCTATTTTACCCCTAAAGCACATCTCCTCTCAGACTAGCCACATTTCAAATGCGTGATAGTCACATACGGCGGATAGTTGCAGTGTTGAGCAGCACGACTTAGAGATCACAGCGCACAGGGAAAATAACAGTGCTCTTTAGTTCCTCGGCTCAAGGGCGCCATCCCACGGCCCCAGGCGAAGGAGATGATGTCTCAGCACATCCGTGGTCCTCGCAAGGCACAGCAGCTGGGAGGCTCCAGTCGGACAGCTCCTCAAGGGCTACTCTTCGGTGGTGGTTAGACAGTGCTTTTCAAGCCTTCATGAGTGGAAGAATTCCCTGGCAATCTTGTGAAAATGCAGACTGACTCAGTAGCTCTGGAGTGGGCTTTGAGAGTCTGCATTTTAAATAAGCTCCTGGAAACCGCTTTGAGTCACCAAGGACTGGGTTATACACACTGAGGTTTTGCAAAACTGAGAATATCTTTCTGATAGCTTTTCAACTGGCTATCTAGAGCTATCTAGATTAGTGCTGTCCAATAGAAATATAACAAAAGCCGCAGACAGAATGTGACTGTAGAATTCTTGGGTCTCATGTCTTTCCTTTTCTATCTAAGTTCTTCATATCGAATAGTTATCTTCTGCAATCTGATATTGCTGAGATAGTTTATGTGGTTGGAAAAATCTACTTTTCATATCTTGTGTGAATAATTTATTTTTTATACTTACGTATCACCGTGCTAATATTAACTGATGGGGATTGAGCCAGTATTGATTGTTAATAAGGGTAGTATAATTAGTTGCTAATAAGACCAAGTTTTCATACTTAGGCAGAACAATAAAATCCTTTTCTCTGTCTTAAGCTGCCAGCCAAGAGCTGTGGACAAGGTTGACCTTGGTTAGCTAGAAGCTGGCTGTTAGCCTGGGGCTGAAAGATAGGGTGCAGAACACTGAATACTGAGAACTGCACTTAGAAAGAAAGAATTCCACAGACCCTCACAAAGTTCAGACAAAATTAAAAGATGAAAAAGCAGGCTGCCTTAACCCAGTACTGATTATTAATAATAATGCAAACATAGTTAAAGCCTTCTTTAGAAAGCCACATTCCCGTGTCACCAAACAAGCCGGCAACTATAGGGGCTGTTAAGCAGACAAGTTACCATAAGAGATAAAAATGTTAAAACTTCCACAAAGACACAAGTATCAAGACTTTCTGAAGAGTTAGTAAAAATGAACAAAGAACAATGCGGGCCATGCAGCCCCATGATCAGTGATATCAGAACAGTCTATCCTTATGAGAATGAACAGAATGGGCCACCAAAAAAAGCTAACACAGCAAAGAGAACAAAGCGAGCCAGACATACTTTTTGGTGGGAAAGAAAGACTACTTATTGGCTAACAGGATGGGAGGATAAGATAACAAATTACTATAAAAAGACTGCATTTTCAAAAGCAAATAGTGTCTCACCTCTGAGACACTCCATCACGCCTGTCTCTCTAACATGGTGTTTTCCTTGCTCTATCCCCCCGCCTTTCTGCCTGTAATTAATAAAACCTTGTTTAAGTTTGCAGCCGTTCTGGCTTTTTTTTTTTCAAACTAGCCAAGAAAAAGAACCTACAGTGACATCATCCCAAACCATAACATTAAGGTTTTGTTTATTTTCTAGAACATGATGAGACTTTTAACTGCCGATTCAGATGTTTTTTTACTTTGGGCAAGCTTTCATCTAATTCCACATTTCCCTAATTAATATGCATCTTTTTCACATTTCAATCTTTCTCAAATTGAGAAATAACTTGTGATACATTCACTTAATATATTATTGTTTCCTGCTATTCCTCTAAGAGCTATTTTTAAATCAATCATGCATCATGAGATTGATAATAGTTTGAAATAAAAAATACAATATGTCTTATGTTTATTTTCAGTTTTTTGTTCTTTTTTCTTCAGGATATTTACTTAGACCTATGCCATTTTTCTGTTGTCTGTTTTTCATTATTATTATACTCTCTGACCATTTCTCTCTTTGTCCTTTTACTCTGTAATCTATGCCATTATTCCCCCAAAGGCGTCCTCTAAATCAAAACTCTATTTTCCAAAAGATTGACTTACACACACTGCTTCTAATTTCGGTGTCAGTTTTGTGATGGTTTTAGCTTCCTTCTGTAATTTTCCTTGCCTTCACCTTGATTCACAGAACCTGTGTTCTCTAACGTTGAGTTTAGAGTAATTTCCCTCCATTGACTGGAATCATGCTTACTCTTTGTTTTACATGTAACAAATGCTTCCTTTTTGTTGGAAATATTTGGGGTAAGGCTCATACTGGTGCTTTGGAATTTCTGTGAAGCCTTTAGTTCTGTGTTTGGGGGGGAATGAGTTGAGAAATGAGGGACCCAATAAGAGTTTTTCCTGCACATTTCACATTCAGCATCCTCAGCGAGCTTATAGTTTATTACTATTGAGAACAGAAATCTTCCTCTCATTATACTTTTCACTGCTTGCTGCTACTTCATTTTTAAAAAGATTATAATTTTGTTCTGGATTTACTTTGTAGTCAGCTATCTTAACACAGTTCTTAGGCTTAATGATTTTTTAATTTATTCTCTTGCTATGTTTTTATCTGGAACAGCAAGTACTTTTATGTTTCTTATTGGGTGCCAGTCACTACTCTCCTTTCTTTATCTTTACAACTTCCCAATGAGGTACTAATGTTGGCCTACATGACAGAAGAACAAAATGATGTATCTTACCCAAGTAACCCACAGCTCAAAAGTGGTGGAATGTTGATTTGAACCCAAGTAGATGAACTCTTTAAGTCATTACGCTATGTTTGCAAATTTTGATGGTTATATCTCCCTCTTTTCAAATATTTTTCCTTATCTTATCACAATGGTTAAAAAGAAGTAGGTAAACTTATCTTCATTCTGTCATTTCTTCTACAACCTTCCCCCTCTCTGATAAAGATATGAACTGGGGATTAGAAGAGCTGAGGATCATAGTGGCTCTGAACTAGCTGTGCATGTGGTCTTGGGCAAGGATTTATAATTCTGGCCCTCAATTTTCTCATCAATGAAGTGATAATAAATAATCTGTTCTTTTCACCTCTCAAGATTACTGTGGGATTTAAATACAGCTATTTATATGAACTGCTTCAAGACTAAGATAAAGACATCACTATTACTCTCATTTCACACCTAGAGTATTTCCATTTTGGGCAGACTGTATTTTTTACATGAATACCCTCAAGCCATCCAGTTGCCTAGAAACTTATTATTATCATGTTCTCACTACCACCCCTCTTCACACACACACACACACACACACACACACACACACACACACCACTACCCACTACCACTACTGCCACTCACCATTCTCCAAAGAACTACTCTTATCTTGCATCAATAGTGCAGACTTCTAGTTGCCTACCCAATATTCCAATATTCCTATTCCTTCCTTCTTTGTTAAGAGGACTCCTATACTGATGGTATGGAGGCTCCTCAAAAGACTAGGGAGGGAACCACCATATGATCCAGCTACATGACTCCTTGGTATCTTTCCAAAAGAATTAAAGTCAGAGTACCATAGTGATATGCGCATATCCATGTTTACAGCAGCACAATTTACAACGGCCAAGTGATGAAACCAACCTAGGCGTTCATCAACAGAAGGCTGAATAAAGAATATGGTATACACACATAATGAGTTTTGCTCAGCCATAAAGAACAAAATTATGTCATTTGCAGGAAAATGGATAGGACTAGAGAACATCATGCTAAATGAGATCAGCCAGGCTCAGTGGAAGGGGATGGGGCAGGGAGGAGAGGAGGGTAAGAGGAAGGAAAGAAACCAAATAATGTCATGCGCATATATGAATATATCACTGTGAATCTCACTCTTGTGCACAATTGCAATGCACCAATAAAGAAAAATTATTCAGTCATGGTGGTGCACACCTGTAATCCCAGTACTTGGGAGGCTGAGACAGGAGGAGCACCAGTTGGAGACCAACCTCAACAACTTAGCAAGACCCTGTTTCAAATTGAAAAATTAAAATGTAGCTTAGAGGTAGAATGCCCCCTGGACTCAATCCCCAGTACAAAAATAAATAAATAAAACTATAAATTATGTTAACCTATTAATTAAAGAGATTTGGCAAGACCCTTCTTAGGCAATATTTTATGTATCATTAGATTATTACACTATGATTTACTTACACTTATGTTTTAGTTTCCTGATTATTAAACAAAAGATTAGCCTTGGTGATTAATTAGCTGTAAAACTACAATATTAACAACTGCTAGTATATGTTCAATATATAGTCACTGTGTAGAAAACATTTTATGCAATAATCTCAATTCTTACTTCAATTCTATAAGGTAGCTACAATTTTAGCATACTACAGATGAAGACACCGAGGTTCAAAGAGGTAGCATAGCCTGCCCATAGGCTCCCAGTCCCTGGCTGCAAAGATGATACTTGTCCACTCTACAATACTGTCTTTCTAAGGCTCTGACTCCAGTATTCTGGTCCCTTCATGTCCCTGTTATTTTCCAAAATAATAATTAACTAGCCAGGCACAGTGGCACCAGCCTGTAACCCCAGCCACTCTGGAGACTAAGGCGGGAGGATCACAAATTCCAGGCCAACCCGAGCAACTTAGGGAGACCCTGTCTCAAAACACAACATAAAAAGGGCTGGGGGCATCACTCAGTGATAGGACACCCCCGGGTTCCATCCCTTTGTTTCAGTCAGCATTCTTGCTGCTGGGACCCCAAACCTCTGACACACACACACACACACACACACACACACACACACACACACAATTTAGAGGAAGGAAGATTTTTTTTTTTGCAGTACTGAAGATTGAACCTAGGGGCATTCTACCTTCGAGCTATGCCCCCAGCCCTATTTTTTATTCTTTATTTTGAAACAGGGTCTCACTAAGTTGCAGAGGGCCTCACTAAGTAGCTGAGGCTGGCCGCGAACCTGCAATCCTCCAGTCTCAGCCTCCCAAGTACTGGGATTACAAGCATGCACCACCATGCCCGGCTGAGGAAGGAAGATTTATTTTCTCATGGTCCTGGAGATGTATATGTATATATATACATACATATATATTATATTCAGCATAATACACACACGCACACACACACACACACACACACACACACACTCCATTTACACTGGCTACTGAGTAGAAGCCAGGGCTATAGGTCTTGAAGCAGGATGACAAGAAGCAGAAAGAGGAGGAAGGAGGGAGCTGGTCATCAGCTCCTGGCAGTAGGGGAGAAGACCCGGCACTGCAGCAGCCTGCCTGGAAACACTGTCCCGGGCCACACCCCCAGGGACCCCTCCCCAGCAACCACGCCCCGCCTTCACCATGGCTGCCCTGTCTACTGCATGAGGTCTGGGGGGCATTCTAAATTCAAAGCATAACACCCAGTACCACACATGCGTGCACACACGCACACACTTGCACACACATGCACATGCACACACATACATGCATGCAAAAATTAACCAAGTAAATTATTCTATGTTAAGGGAGAAGACTTGAGCCACCACCTGGGACCATTGAAAGATGTGGAACTTATCCAGGCATGGTGGCGCACGCTTGTAATCCCAGTACTTGGGAGGCTGAGACCGGAGGATCACAGGTTCGTGGCCAGACTCAGCTACTAGGCCCTCCGCAACTTAATGAGACCCTGTTTCAAAATAAAGAATAAAATATAGGGCTGAGGGTGTAGCTCGGAGGGAGATGCCCAGTACCACACAAAAAAAGAAAGATGTGGAACTTTATAGTGGCCTCTCAGAGACCGCGTCTTGGACTGCGGTATGGCCCCAAAGAATGGCTTGCAGGGTCAGATTTCAAACAGGTCAGAGGAACCTGGGGCAGTATCACAGAGTAAAATGCCGGCAAGGGTCACCCACACGGGCCACCAACCAGCCCTTCCTCGAAGGGTACAGGCGTGTTTCATCTGTATCTTTGGTCCCGACTTTGCCCAATGCCACTTCCTATTCCTTTGCACCTGCCCCGAATAGACCTGGAGCTGAGATGTTACAGTGTTGCCAGGGGCATCTTCAAAGCAAACTGCAACACCAAGGAGAGGATACATCCCGAGAGAAGATGGAGAACCAGAACTAGAGGGTTCTGGTTCAGTGATTCAGGGTTGGGAATTCTTCCCTTCTGGAAGGGGATTTGAACTTGGAGGAAAATCACAACACGAAATACCATGAATACAAGACATATGCTGTCAGGCTTCCACATCACTACAGGATGACGCTGAGCATCTGTTCATGGACAACTTCTGAACACGCGGTCTATGCGGCTCTGAATCAGAATATTTATAGTGGTGAACCATTTACACAGGCTTATGCCACTCCTAGCAACAGTTCCCAATTTTACTGACATTACCAAAGATGTTTTCAAACAAAACAGCGATTAGCTCCTGCAATCTATGAACCAGCCTTTTTTTAGATATTTGAATGTAAAATATACATACATTATGCATCATGTATTGAATATTCTCCCTGCTTTAGCATAGTAATAATGAGGCAGTGTCATCACCATGTGACAAGTAAGGAACTCTGGGAAAATACTTTGGAATAATTCTGGCAAATGCAGATTACAGGTGTATCAAAAATCTACATCTTTCATCTACCCATTGACAAGAGAGGAAAACTGAGAAATATCTGCAAAGAAATTTGTTTTTTTAATGTTTTTATTGGTGCATTGTAGTCTCACATCACAATGAGTAGCAGTTTGGTGTTAACATACATGCACACAGCTCTTGGTGTCCCTCCCCCCCGCCTCTCCCCCACATGTAGCACTGAGAATGATGTTGGTATAATCTCATATATACACATTGTTTATGACAGTAATTCCATAGATTCACTTCTTTCTTACCCTTCCCCTTCCCTTGTACCCCTTCCCTTGTACCACTGGGGGTTCTCCATTGTCATTGGAGTCCCTTTTGTGTCCCACTACTCCCTAAGTCTGCAAAGAAATTTGAACCAGAGTTTCAGAGTAAGTCAGTAGTGCATTTAGACTTAATATTTAAGTTAAGCTACCAAAGAGGAAGATTAAACTGGGCATGGTGGTGCACGCCTGTAATCCCAGTACTTGGGAGGCTGAGACAGGAGGATCGCAGTTTCCAAGACCAGCCTCAGCAACTTAGTGAGACTCTCAGCAACCTAGAAAGACCCTGTTTCAAAACAAAAACATAAAAAGGGCTGAGGGTATAGGTCGGAGGCAGAAAACCCCTGGGTTCAATCCACAGTACAATAAATAAATAAGAATAAGAAGAAAGACAACTGGAAACCATCTGTCATTATGCTTTATCATCAAATATTTCATGAGTCAGGTGTCTGCAATGATGAGGAGCCTGCCCCACTGAAGGAGTGAGTTAGAACCTCGGGAATTGTCTTTTCTACGTTAACTCATAGGAAATCTCAGGATCCCGAGTAGTCTACTTTTAAGTTGCAGCACCATAAACTTAAAGACAAAGATTGAAACATCTATCTTGTCATTGTGAATTTTTCCTAAGGATTTTTGTTCAGAATTCATAAAGCAAATATATCTCTTCCAAAATACCCAACCTGGCACGCTGAGTTAACAACATCAACAACAAAAATTAACTTCAGGAGCAACTGAAGAACAACCAAACCCATGCGAGGTCTAAAACACTACATTAAGCTACACAGATCCTGGTTAAAGAAACAGCAGGCCTCCAGTTTGGCGATTCAGAGAGCGTGCAATTCCCTCAGCTCTTGGAAGAACCTTCTTTAGAGTCTTGCACAGAGCAGAAACTCGGAAATCTTTGCAGCCATGGGTGCTGTGTGAGGAAACCTCACAGATCACAGTCTACAGTACGAGGCGCAATCGCAATTCCCACAAACCAGAAGTGTCTCAAGGTTTTTGTTTTATTGGGCCAGGCTCCAGGCCTTATGGCTCTTTGCTTTTCTACCCATTGATTGCTGCTTATTCGGTGGCCCCTGCATTGGAGTTAGGGGCCCACGTGTTAGGCTAAATGCCCTCTAATGTGATGCTTCTCCAGCTCTAGATGCATCAGAATCCCCAGAGGATTTGTTAACCTCATGTTCCTGATTCCTGTTCCCAAAGACGCTGGTCCAGCAGGTCTGGGGCAGCTAGTGCTCATGAATATGCATTTCCGGGGGGGGAGGCTGGGGACTGAACCCTAGGGAGTTCTACCACAGAGCTACACTCTAACCCTTTTTATTTCTTATGTTGAAACAGGGCCTCACTAAATTGCTGAGGCTGCCTTCAAACATCCTCCTGTCTCTGCCTCGCCAGTACTGGGATTACAGGCGTGCACTACCGCACCTGGCTATGAATTTGCATTTCTAACAGGTTTCCAGAGCGGGCAAATGCTGAGGGTCTGGACCACACTTCCAACCAACAGCATCGCTCCGTGCGTCCGTCTCAATTCTCAGAGTCCAGCCTTTCAGAACTTTGGTCTCAAACATTTGCAAAATTCCTGCAAGCCTGAATTTTAGGGCACTTACTCACATTCATATCAACCCATATCTGTCCTGGGTCCCCTCGTCCTCCCATCTCAATGCCCAGGCACTGTGCCCAACACTCACCGAGATGTCCCAGGGTCTGGGGACACTTGGGACTCCAGAGAGCACCCCCAGCTCTCCAGAGGGGCTGCGCCAAGCGCCAGGCACAGTAGCCAAGGTGTTGGATGGAGCTGGGGCCGCAGGCTGCAGGTGTGTGCCCCAGCAACACGGCTGCACTCCTGCACTCGCAGCTCTTTTAAGCCTGTGCTGACTCGTGCCCTTGGCCTGCCCTCCCCTGGGGCTTGCAACTGCAGATCTTAGTGACAGGGTCTGGAGATTTCCAGCTATTTCTTGGCTTTGTCCACACCATGTAAGCCTCGGGTTTGGGGGAAGCACAGGGCTGCCAAATGAACTTGAGAAAGAGTTTCTCAGAAAAGGAGGGCCATCTTCATCGCAGCTGGGCTGAGATCAAGGCTGCTGTTTGAGCTAGGGACTGGCCGTGTGGCTGCAAGGCTCACACTTCCTCAGAGCTGGCCAGCAGGGAACCAGAGAAAAGCCCCCAGAGGGGCAGCGTCCCCAGGACGCCCCTGGAAGAGAGAGAGTAACGGACCCAAAAGGGAGCCCCAGCTTTTTATTTTGTGTTTTGTTTTGTGGTACAGGGTATTAAAACCTGAGGCATTCTAACTCTGAGCTACACCCCCAATTTTTTTAGTATTATTATTATTTTTGTGTGGTGCTGGGGGTTGAACCCAGGGGCATTCTACCTCCAAGCTACACCCCCAGCCCTGTTTTTTATTCTTTATTTTGAAACGGTCTCACTAAGTTGCGGAGGCCTCACTAACTTGCTGAGGCTGGCGGTGAACCTGCAATCCTCCTGTCTCAGCCTCCCAAGTACTGGGATTACAAGCGTGCGCCACCATGCCAGGCTAAAGGTAGCAGGGTTGTTTTTGTTTTTTAATCCAGCAACTTCAGGAAGGACGGTGTAGGGAAACAGAGCAGCATCAAAATGAAGGTGTGATTTTAGTACATACGTTGTAGTGAAAACTGCGAAGGTGTTGTCTATCTTTATATGAATGGCTTAATTTTTTTTTTTTTGCAGTACCTAGGATTGAACGCAGGGGCGTTCTACCTCCAAGCTACATCCCCGGCCCTATTTTTTATCCTTTATTGAAACCGGGTCTCACAAAGTTGCAAAGGGCCTCACTAAGTAGCTGAGGCTGGCCGCGAACCCGGATCCTCTGGTCTCCGCCTCGCAAGTACTGGGATTACAAGCGTGCGTCACCATGCCTGGCTCATGGCTTAATTTTTATATTTGTTTACGGCTTGTTTTTCATGGACATGTATGTACTCAGGGTCGAACTTTTATATTACATAAATTTATATCTGATAATTTTATATTTTGTGTTAAATTTTATATTTCATATTAAATTTATTACATCAATTTTATATTACACAAATATATGTCCATAAGGAGACATGGTGAAATCACTTTCACCGATGAAAGTTTATTAAAAGACCAAGAGGGCCAGGCCCAATGGCGCACAGCCTATAATCCCAGTGCTTAGGAGGCTGAGACAGGAGGATCACAGGTTCAAGGCCAGCCTCAGCAAGTTAGCAAGGCCCTCAGCAACTTAGTGGGACCCTGTTTCAAAATAAAAAATAAAAAGGGCTGGAGGTGTAGCTCAGAGATAGAATGTCCCTGGGTTCAATCCCCAGTACCACAGAAAAAAAGACCAAGAGGTTACATGAGTGAGGGGGGCTCACCCTAGCTCAGCAAGGAAGTCCAGGGCACCAGGCATCCGGATTCTGGGATTTCTTCTGAAGTTAATTGGAAAGTTTCCAAGCATGTTCCAGGAAGAGTGGGGCCTGAGGATGAGGAGAAGGAAGTTGAATGAGATTGTCAGAACTTTTTCCCTTTCTTATTTTATTTTATTTTACATTAAAAAGAGAACACAAGTTGTGTAAGCCAATAACTTTTTCTTTTTGCCTTTCATTCATAAGGAAAGAATGACACAAGGGGAAAGTGGTTTTTCTAGAGAGAGTCTAATCGCTCCACTGTGAACGTACTTCATACAGTCGGGGCGAGGAGCTATTCTGCAGAGCGTCCGGAAAGCCTCGCCCTTTCACAAAGACTCGCTCTTCCATGGCGGCGAGTCTCAAGTCCTGTCCAAGTTCTACAGAGAACGTGGCGTTGGTCACCAAAGGGAAGGATACAGAGAGTGATGCTGAGGCCTAGGAAATTAAGAAGCTAGAGTCTAGCCAGGCGTGGTGTTGTGTGCCTGTAATCCCAGTACTTGGGAGGCTGAGACCGGAGGATCCGGGTTCGCGGCTAGCCTCAGCTACTTAGTGAGGCCTCCGCAACTTAGTGAGACCCAGTTTCAAAATAAAGAATAAAAAATAGGGCTGGGGGTGTAGCTCGGAGGTAGAATGCCCCTGGGTTCAATCCCCAGTACCGCAAAATAAATAAATAAATAAATAAATAAATAAATAAATAAATAAATAAAATAGGGCTGGGGTGTAGCTCAGAGGTAGAATGCCCCTGGGTTCAATCCACAGTGCCACCAAAAAAAAAAAGGAGAGAGAGAGAGAAAAAGGAAAAGGAGGAGGAAGAGGAAGAGGGAGGAGGAAGAGGAAGAGGAAGAGGGAGGAGGAGGAGGAAGAGGGCGGAGGGGAAGCAGCCAGAGTCTGAGGGACTTCCTACCTCCCAGTCCGGAAGCTTTCCTCCCGCTGTGCCCACACACCCTCAGTGTGCCAAGATTTATTAATTGAGCTGTTCTTCCCAACCAAAAGTAATGTCGTCCGGGAGCAAGGGGCCTAATTTACATCAGGAGAAGGGTGGGGCATTTTCTTCACACTTAGGGTAATATTCAAATAGTGCTGGAGTCAAATGTACTTTCATCTTTTAAAAAGAAACTTCTGTGGAAAGCGTTGTTGCCAGAATTTTTTTTTACTTGCAGTATTATTATAATTTCACTTCCACAGCCACAATAGCGAAGACAGGGACTTAGGACTTTTCCGCAGAATCCAATGTTTCCTTTTCCCTTCTTCCAGTATAAAATGAAACAAAAATCTCCCTAGATAAATTTTAATACAAAATTCATCTTCTGTTGACAACTGCATTTGCTCTATTAAGGCTACATAAACTTAAATTCATTCAGAAAGTAGGAGTTTGGTGGGGTGGGTGTAGCTCAGGGGTAGAACACTTGCCTAGCATGTAAGAAGTTCTGGGTTCCATCTACAGCACCACAAAAAGAAGGAGGAGGAAGAGGAGGAAGAGGAAGGAACGGGAGGAGGAGGAGGAAGAGGAGGAGGAGGAAGAGAAAAGAAGGGGAGAAGAAGAGGAAGATGATGAGGAGGAAGAGAAGGAGGAGGAGACGAGGAAGAGAAGGAGAAGGAGGAGGAAGAAGATAAGAATGTCTTTTATTGTGTAAAATGTATCTGCCTTTTATTGGCTGTGTGATTTGGGGCAAGTTACTTAATCTTTGTAGGAATCTCGGTTTTCCCATCTGCTAATCAGATAATATTTATGTCTCAGGTTGTTACGAATAATAGACCTGTCACCTCTGTCCAATAGTAGCGTATAGCATGTAGTAGATACTCAATAAATAGGACTTTCTTCCCTTTTGCTCACTGGATACCTTGTCTTTTTGGTCTTTTTTTTTTTTTTTTTTGTTACC
>PVJS01032963.1:0-22455 GCA_004027185.1 Glis glis | reverse complement strand
GAGGAGAGCCACGTGGTCGCCATCTTGGAGGAGGCGAGGAGGAATCAAGTTACAGTGGTGTGTGTGTAGGAGGGAGGAGAGCCACGTGGTCTCCATTTTGGAGGAGGCGAGGAGGAGTCAGTTACAGTGGTGTGTGTATAGGAGGGAGGAGAGCCACGTGGTCGCCATCTTGGAGGAGGCCAGGAGAGGTCAGTTATGCAGTGCCGGCGCTGCCACTGCACACGACCCTTGTGAACAAAGTAAAACGGCACCTGACCTGGCTCAGGGTTGGAGGATGTGTTCCAGGAAGAGTCATAGTAGCATTTTCACTACACTTCAGATACAGGAAGTACAAATACTGGAGAAATAGCTGGGTGGAAAGAAAAAAAAGCCAATTTATCACTTTGGTAGAAACAATTTTCTCTCTATATAAGCCTAAGTGGAAAGAATTTTAGGAGGCTTTTCAATTAAACCATACATCAAACAAATATACCAGATATCTGGGGACACAGGAATGAATAAAATGCAGTCCCTGACATCACTGAGGAGCTCAGCTACTTCGGGAAGCTGGCGATGAGCTTATTCTGTTGGTAATAACATGTATGGAAGAGAGAATTCTTCCCTCGCAATTCTTTTTAGTGTATACTCATTTGTAACTTAAATGGCTTAACCTGGACTCCACGCTTGGCACAAAGAAAACTCTAAGGTCTATCACCCCAAAGTTGCTCTAGTCTCTTGAGCGCAATTTCTCCCCGTGAGGCTGGGCAACCTCTTATTCACAAGAACGACAATAGCTGGCCAGCGTTAAGCGGCACAACTGACACTGGAAGCAAGACTCTACAGACTTGTATGGAGTCGGGCGTGGTGGCGCACGCATGTAATCCCAGTACTTGGGAGGCTGAGACCGGAGGATCTGGGTTCATGGCCAGCCTCAGCTACTTAGTGAGGCCCTCTGCAACTTAGTGAGAGACCCTGTTTCAAAATAAAGAATAAAAAATAGGGCTGGGGGTGTAGCTTGGAGGTAGAATGCCTCTGGGTTCAATCCCCAGTACCGAAAAAAAAAAATACAGACTTGTATGAAACTCACCGTGATGTGCTGCGCGGGGATGTCCTTCAACTGAGGCAGAAGAAACGGCTCACTATACGCTGAATGAAGGACTGCATTTCTACTTAGGAGTTAAGGAAAAATCTGACTTCAATTCATAAAGGCTATTTTGCTAAAAACCTGAGCAATTCCCTTTTTTTATTTGTGGTATTGGGGATTGAATGCTGGGGCATTCTACCTCCGGGGTATACTCCACAGCCCTATTTTTTATTCTTTATTTTATTTTATTTTTTTGCGGTACTGGGGATTGAACCCAGGGGCGTTCTACCTCCGCGCTACACCCCTGGCCCTATTTTTTTATACTTCATTTTGAAACCAGGTCTCACGAAGTTGCGGAGGGCCTCACTAGGTAGAGAGAGAGAGAGAGAGAGAGAGAGACAGAGAGAGACAGAGACAGAGCTAGAGAACTGAAGCTGGCCGCGAACCCGGATCCTCCGGTCTCCACCTCCCAAAGTACTGGGATTACAAGTGTGCGCCACCACGCCCGGCTTATTCTTTATTTTAAAACAGGGTCTCACCTAAGCTGCGGAGGGCTTCACTAAGTAGCTGAGGCTGGCGGCAAACCTGCGATCCTCCTGTCTCAGCCTCCCAAGTACTGGGATTACAAGCGTGAGCCACCATGACCAGTCACAGCCATTTTTAATTTTTTGTTTGGAAACAGGGTCTCCTGAAGTTGCCAAGGCTGGTCTTGAACCTGTGTCCTCTTGTCTCAGTCTCTGAAGTACTGGGATTATAGGCCTGTGCCATCACAACTGGCCGAATAATTCCCTTTAAAAATTTTTTTCTTTTTTGTGGTACAGGAGATTGAACCCAGGGGCATTCTACCTCTGAGCCAAACTTATTTTATTTTTATTTTGAAACAGGGTCTCATTAGGTTGATGACTCTCACTACTTGCTGAGGCTGTCTTGAAATCTGTGATCTTGTCTCAGCCTCCCAAGGACTGAGATTACAGGTGTGTGACACCATGTTCAGCTTCCCTTCTTCTTCTCTTTTTTTATTGGTGCATTGTAATCGTACATCTTGATGGGTTTCAGGGTGGTAGAAGTATACATGCACGCATCGGTCAATGAGCCCTCCCCCAATTCCCACCCCCATTCCCTCCCCCCTCCCTCCTTCTCGTGATCAGTATAGTAGTTGACTTTGATATATTTGTGTATATACATCCTGTGCATTAGGGCGTTTCCCTCTTCTCCCCTCCCTTCTCCCTCAGTTATGTCGCCTTCTTTACTCATCTGAGGTTTTCTCTATCACCTGCCCGTGTCCTCCAGGAGGGCTGTGGATCACCTGCCCACGTGCTCAGTGCTGGGGTGCCCAGTTTCCTTCTTTTTTTTTGCAGTACCGGGGATTGAACCCAGGGGCGTTCTACCTCCGAGCTACACCCCTGGCCCTATTTTTTATACTTTATTTTGAAACCGGGTCTCACTATGTTGCGGAGGGCCTCACTAAGTAGCTGAGGCTGGCTGCAAACCCATATCCTCCAGTCTCCGCCTCCCAAGTACTGGGATTACAAGCGTGTGCCACCATGCCCGGCGTCCCAGCTTCCCTTCTTAAAATTTTGTTTTTTGTGGTACTGGGGATGGAACCTAGAGGCATTCTACCTTTGAGCTATATCCCCAGCCCTATTTTATTCTTTTTTTTGAAAAAGGGTCTAAGTTGCGGATGGCCTCACAAGTTGCTGAGGCTGGCCACGAACCTGCGATCCTCCTGTCCCAGCCTCCCAAGTACTGGGATTATAAGTGTGCGCCACCACGCCTGGCTTCCTTCTTAAATTTATACAAGCCGGATGGGTATGGGGCGGATGGTGCGCATGGTGGTGCATGCTTGTAATCCCAGTACTTGGGAGGTGGAGACCGGAGGATCCGGGTTCGCAGCCAGCCTCAGCTACTTAGTGAGGCCCTCCGCAACTTCATGAGACCGGTTTCAAAATAAAGGATAAAAAATAGGGCCTGGGGTGTAGCTCGGAGGTAGAAGCCCCTGGGTTCAATCCCCGGCACCGCAAAAAAAAAAAAAAAAAAAATTAAATTTATACAAGCCAAAGCCGGCCATGGTGGTGCACACTTGTAATCCCAGTACTTGGGAGGCTGAGACAGGAGGAGGATCGCAGGTTCGAGGACAGCCTCAGCAACTTAGTGAAACCCTGCTTCAAAATAAAATAAATAAAAGGGGCTAGGAGGGGTGTAGCTTGGAGATAGAATGCCTCTTGGGTTCAACCCCATCAAAAGAAAAAAAAAAAAAAGAAAAGAAAAGGGAAAAAGAATGGTGATGCCAGGGAAACCGTGTTTCCAAGGATACAGGAGGGCTGCTCTCTTTGGTTCCACGGGGCATGGGGCTGTCTCCTCTGCTGCATTCCCAGGCTTTTCCTTTAACTTCTGCTTACAGTTACTGCAGTCTTCATCCTCAGGATTGAAGCCATTCTGAAGAATTCCAGTTTGCTCTTCCACTTTCTCATTCTGTGCCATATCGCTACAATCAAAAACTGACTCCATATTGATAGTAGTTTCTTGAAGACTTTGATCATCAATGCTGTGATAATTGAAAGCAAGAGATTAATTCTTATTGCTATTTGAACTTCTGGAAGTAAATTCATTTTCTAAGCATTCCAAGTTTTAGAAATCAAATAATGTAAGATTTAAAATGTAGTGAAGGAAACAGTCCTATGGATTCTAATGTACCTCAAGAAAATTTTTAAGCAAGCACAGGTGACTGACTCAGGAATGTCAGGGAACTGCTGCAGACAGAGCTGTAACATCTGTACGTCTGCTTTTTCCAACGCAATTTCCATTAAGCCAGGACACAAGCTAAGAAAAAACAAAAAAGAATCAATTTTATATGTTAAGAAAAATCTGAACTGTAAAAAAACAAGATTAAACTGGGTGTGGTGGCACACGCCTGTAATCCCAGCACTTGGGAGACTAAGACAGGAAGATTGCAGGTTTGCCGCCAGACTCAGCAACTGAGGTCCTCTGCAACTCAGTAAGACCCTCTTTCAAAATAAAAAATAAAATAGGGCTGGGGGTGTAGATCAGAGGTAGAATGGCCGTGGATTCATTCCCCAGTACCACACACCAAAAAAAAAAAAAAAAAAAAAAAAAAAAAAAAAAAAACCCACAAAACACAAACCAACCAACCAACCAACCAACCAGGTCAGAAGAGTTACGTGAAGTGTGGTGTACATAAACATCTACCTGTAGGAAAGCATGTGTGTTTGGAGAAGCTGCATCAGACAGTTCCTGGGATAGAATGATGGTTCTGCTTTACATCTTCCCAGAAGTCCTGTTAATATGTCCCCAATTATAGTATGAAAATCAGGTGTCCACTTAACAGCCAAAAATTTACGTAGCTCCACTTCAATGTGTTTTTCTGAATCTTTCTGAAAGGGCAGAATTGAAGCATTCAGTCTGGTACGTTAATAAATGTCACTCTGAACTTAACATTTCCTAGAACATTTTCTCAAATCACCAACAGTATTCATGCATTCCTGTGAAACAAGTTGACACTACAATTTGGTACACAAAAAACTGCAAAGGGAAAAAAACCCCCAACGGTTCAGAAATCCAAATCTTTAGAAGGCTAAAGTACAAAAGCCAGGCGTGGTGGCACACTCTTGTAATGCCAGTACTTAGGAGGCTGAGATAGGAGGAACTGGGTTCACGGCAAGCCTCAGCTAGTTAGTGAGACCCTCCTTCAAAATAAAGAATAAACTGGCCCTGCTGGCGCATGCTTGTAATCCCGGTAGTTGGGAGGCTGAGACCAGAGGATCTGGGTTCACGGCAAGCCTCAGCTACTTAGAGAGACCCTCCCCAACTTAGTGATACCCTCCTTCAAAATAAAGAATAAGCCGGGTGTGGTGGCGCACACTTGTAATCCCAGTACTTGGGAGGCTGAGATCTGGGTTTGCAGCCAGCCTTAGCTACTTAGTGAGGCCCTTTGCAACCTAGGGAAACTCTGTTTCAAAATAAAGAATAAAAAATAGGGCTAGGGGTGTAGCCTGGAGGTAGAATGCCCCTGGGTTCAATCCCCAGTACCGCCAAAAAATAATAAAAAATAGGGCTGGGGGTGTAGCTTGGAGGTAGAATGCCCCTGGGTTCAATCCCCAGTACCACACACAAAAAAAGTACAACCATAAGTGCAAAGTTCAATGAGGTACTTAGGAGGCCACCATCAGAACACTGATCTCACGCGATGATAGCCAGTCAGACAGGCCAAAGTTCTGGACCAACCCTGCCACCTTGAGATACAATACAAATATTAGCTATAGCTATAAAAATGGTTATAAAGAAAGAGAGAATGAAAACTGGATGAAATTTCTTTTAACTACCTGAGTTGATTTTTCATATTTCTAGTATTTTTATTTACCTTTATGATTGATAAAAGTTGTTCAGATGCTGGAACTTCTGGCTGTAAACTTGCTTCGATGGTTTTTCTCCTTAACTGGAATTAAGTAAACTGATTAGGATCTCAAAACAATACAAAGGCTTGTTAAACATTCAGAGGAATATGAAACACTCAAATGAGAGTAGCACATTATTGCTGTAATCACACACTTTTTTTTTTGTGGTACCGGGGATGGAACCCAGGGGCATTCTACCTCTGGGCTACACCCCCAGCCTTAATTTTTATTCTTTATTTTGAAACAGGGTCTCGCTAAGTTGCAGAGGGACTCACTAAGTAGCTGAGGTTGGCCATGAACCAGCGATCCTTCTGTCTCAGCCTCCCAAGTACTGGGATTACAAGCATGCACCATCATGCAGGCTAATCACACACTTTTTTTTTTTTTTGCGGTACTCGGGATGGAACCCAGGGGCATTTTACCTCCGAGCTACATCCCCAGCCCTATTTTTTATTCTTTATTTTGAAACAGGGTCTCACTAAGTTGTGGAGGCCTCACTAAGTAGCTGAGGCTGGTCGTGAACCCGGACCCTCTGGTCTAAGCCTCCCAAGTACTGGGATTACAAGTGTGCGCCACCACGCCCAGCTCTAATCACACACTTTTAAAAAATATTATAGGGAAAAGTCCTTTAATTTCAACTTTGAAATGGACTATCTTAGGATTTGGGGGTTTTAAACCCAAAATAAAATCTCTATACTCTGGAAGCTATTACTATTAGTTGTAAACTTGTTCATTTTCTGTGTGTGTGTGTGTGTGTGTGTGTGCGCGCGCGTGTGTGTGTAGTACTAGGGAATGAACCCAGGGGTGTTCTACCTTTGAGCTAGACCCTCATTCCTATTTTTTATTTTAAAACAGAGTCTTGCTAGGTTGCTGAGGCTGTCCCCAAACCTGTGATCCTCTTTTCTCAGCCTCCTAAGTAGTGAGATTACAGGCATGCACCACCACACCCAGCTAACTGGTTCATTTTCACACCTCAGCCTTGGCATCACACACATGCCCATAAAAATTAACTAAGAAGCTGGGCGTGGTGGCACACGCTTGCAATCCCAGTACTTAGGGAGGCGGAGACCGGAGGATCCGGGTTCGCGGCCAGCCTCATCTCTCTCTCTCTGTTTCCATCTCTCTCTCTTTCTCTACCTAGTGAGGCCCTCTGCAACTTCATGAGACCCGGTTTCAAAATAAAGTATAAAAAATAGGGCCGGGGGTGTAGCGCGGAGGTAGAATGCCCCTGCATTCAATCCCCGGTACCGCAAAAACAACAACAACAAAAAAAATTAACTAAGAGACTACTTGTATCATTTTTGAATGAAGGCTATGAGGTTATTGGGCTCATTCCTCAAAATGTCCTCGCATTAAGATTAAAGCTATAAGAGAAGCTGGGCGTGGTGGCGCACGCTTGTAATCCCAGTACTTGGGAGTCTGAGACCGGAGGATCTGGGTTCGCGGCCAGCCTCAGCTACTTAGTGAGGCCCTCTGCAACTTTGTGAGACCCGGTTTCAAAATAAAATATAAAAATAGGGCCGGGGGTGTAGCGCAGAGGTAGAACGCCCCTGGGTTCAAGCCCCGGTATCACAAAAAAAAAAAAAAAATGATTAAAGCTATAAGAGTTGTATAGATATGAATCATTAAAATAATTCAGCATTTTCTGTTTTTTTAACATTTGCCCTAACATTTCTTTTTCAACTACTAAACTTACAAAACTTACAATTCTCCTTGGCTGTTCCGAGTTCTGCAATCCAGGGCCACACCCCTGAGACGTCTCCCAGTTTACAAAGTGGGGTATGGCGTGAGTGCCTAAGAAAACACAAAAAAGACAATTTCTCTAATAGTCTGACTTGTCTACCCAACCAAACAAGGAATGATAAAGAACAATGACTCATGCACAATTCAAGAGAGGATTTTTTGTTGTTGCAGTACTGGGGATTGAACCCAGGGGCATTCTACCTCCGGGCTACAGCCCCAGCCCTATTTTTATTCTTTATTTTGAAACAGGGCCTCACTAAGTAGCTGAGGCTGGCTGCGAACCTGGATCCTCTGGTCTCAACCTCCTGAGTACTGGGATTACAAGTGTGCATCTCCATGCCCAGCTCAAGAGAGGTTTTTTTTTTTTTTTTTTTTTGCGGTACCAGGGATTGAACGCAGGGGCGTTCTACCTCCGCGCTATGCCCCCGGTCCTATTTTTTATACTTTATTTTGAAACCGGGTCTCGCGAAGTTGCGGAGGGCCTCACTAAGTAAAGAGAGAGAGACGGGGGGGGGGGGGGGGAAGAGCCGAGGGCTGAGGCTGGCCGCGAACCCGGATCCTCCGGTCTCCGCCTCCCAAAGTACTGGGATTACAAGCGTGCGCCACCACGCCCGGCTCAAGAGAGGTTTTAAAGTCCACGTAACTCCACTGATAACCTCAAATCAGTAAATCATAATATAGTTAAGTGCTATATGCCCAGACTAGCAACATTAAGCCAACAGATGAGGTGGACAGTAAACAGGGAAGGGTACGGGTATTACTGATTTTGTCTTGAGGAATCTCCCATTTCCCACTTCCCCTAAAGGCAGAGGAACACTGGCATTCCAAACAGTGCGGATCTCCAGTCTGCAGCAGCACCTGCAATGGTGGACCACTCCCAAGGTAGTTACTTGGGTCAGGAAGTTTCAATGAAGAGCAGCAAATTTTAAAATTAAGAACAGGCTATGTGGGCTGGGGATGGAGCTCAGGAGCAGAGCACTTGACAAGCGTGTGAGAGGCCCTGGGTTCAATACCCAATACCACTCAACAACAACAACAAAAGAACGGGCTAAGTCTACAGGAGATTATGGGACTCTATACATGAAACTGGGAGATAATAAAATGGCTTTTGTTAAATAAACATATATATACATATATATATAAGTTTCTACCTGGATCTTGACTATGTTTGAGTTTTCCAAGAGCACCGGCTAATGATGACACTTCACACTTGTATGGAATCACAGTTAGAAATTTTCCATGTAGCACAAATAAATTTTCCCCATAATACCAGAGCTGCAAAAACAGTTATCAGAACTGTAAACAAAGTTTTTTCTCTTTTAAGATCTGACTCAATAAGGTCTTATAACTTGTAATTATTATATAAGCTATCTCAGTATAACAACAAACAAGGCAAAGTTAAAAAACTTTCCGAGACTATCATATGTATACCTTATGAATTGGGGTAGGGTTATGTCTGAATGAAGCATAAGTTAAAGGACATTTTTGAGTCAGAAAAATCTGATGAATGTATACATTTAAAATAAGTAGCCAGGGTTGAGATGTAGCTTAGCAATAAAGTACTTGCTTTGCAAGCACAATACCCTGGGTTCACTCCCCACTGCCAAAAAAGAAGACCGAAGGGGGGAAAAAAGTCAAACTAAAATAAGTATCTGGAACTGGGCATGGTGGTGCACACCTGTAATCCAGTACTTGAGAGGAGGCTGAGACAAGAGGATGGCTGGTTTGAAGCCATCCTTAGCAACTTAGTAAGACCCTGTTTCAAAATAAAAAAATAAAATAGGAAACAGGGCTGGGATTGTAGCTCAGAGGTAGAATGCCCCTGGGTACAACACTCAGTACTCCAAACAAAACAAAACAAAACAAAACAAAACCCAAAACACAAACACCGCCAACAACAAAAAACTAGCTGGGAGTGGTGACACATGCCTGTAATCCCAGTACTTGGAAGGCTGAGTCAGGAGGACTGCAGGTTCAAGGCCAGCCTTAGCAGCTTAGTGAGACCCTGTTTCAAACTAAGAAAATAAAATAGGGCTGGGGTGTAGCTCAGAAGTACACCACCACTGGTTTTAATCCCAAATTACCCCCCCTAAAACTATTACCTATCTTGGGTTTTTTTTTTGGAAACTGGGAATGGATCCCAGGGGCCTCCAGACTACACCCCCAGAACTATATTATTTTTTATTTGGAAATGGGGTCTCGCTAAGTTGCTGAGAGCCTCAATAAGTCACTGGGGCTGGCTTTGAACCGGCGGCAATCCTCCTGTCTCAGCCTCTCAAGTACTGGGATTACAAGCGTGTGCCACTATGCCTGTTTTCTTTGTTTTGGTTTTGGTACTGGATGTTAAACCCAGAGGCACTCTACCTCCAAGCTACACCTCCAGCTCTATTTTATATTTTATTAGGAAAAATGGTCTTGTTCAGTTGCTCAGAGTCCTAAGTTGCTGAGGCTGGCTTCAAACCTGGGATCTTCCTGTTTCTTCCTGTACTGGGATTACAGGTAAGTGCCACCATGCCCAGCCTTAAGTACCTGTTAATAAGATAATTTTCAATGCTATTGATATACAAACTATAATGACGTATGACATAAAAATGCAGAATTAAACACTTTATTTTTTATTTTTTGACGTACTAGGGATTGAACCCAGGGGCATTCTACCTCCGAACTACACCCCCAGCCTTATTTTTTTAATCTTTATTTTGAAACAGGGCTTCCCTAAGTTGCAGAGGGCCTCACTAAGCAGCTGAGGCTGGCTACGAACTTGTGATCCTCCTGTCATTGCCTCCCAAGTACTGGGATTATAAGCGTGTGCGACCACGCCTGGCAGAATTGAAACCTTTATGTTTTATGATTCCAATTAATGAATGTAAATATAAAACAGGTACATGAACAAAAAACTCAGAGGAAGATAGAAATTAAAATAAGGCCGGGCGTGGTGGCGTACGCTTGTAATCTCAGTACTTTGGGAGGTGGAGACCAGAGGATCCGGGTTCGTGGCCAGCCTTAACTCACTCACTCTCTCTCTCTCTCTCTCTCCCCGTCTCTCTCTCTCTCTATCTAGTGAGGCCCTCTGCAACTTCATGAGACCCGGTTTCAAAATAAAGTATAAAAAAACAGGGCCAAGGGTGTAGCGTGGAGGTAGAACGCCCCTGGGTTCAATTCCCGGTATCGAAAAAAAAGTAGTTTGTAGCTGGGCATGGTGGCACATGCTTGTAATCCTAGTACTTGGGAGGCTGAGACAGGAGGATCACAGGTTTGAGACCAGCCTCGGCAACTTATCGAGGATCTCAGAAACGTAGTGAAACCCTGTTTCCAAATAAGAGATAAAATCGGGCTGGGGGTGTAGCTTGGAAGTAGAATGCCTCTGGGTTCAATTCTCAGTACCCCCCCCAAAAAAACAAAAGTTTGTTAGAGGGGTGGAATTGTTTTTTTTTTTTTGCGGTACTGGGGATTGAACCCAGGGGCATTCTAACTCCGAGCTACACCCCCAGCCCGATTTTTTATATTTTATTTTGAAACAGGGTCTCACTAAGTTGCAGAGGGCCTCATTAAGTAGCTGAGGCTGGCTGCGAACCTGTAATCCTCCTGTCTCAGCCTCCCAAGTACTGGGATAAAGGCATGCGCCACCACGCCCGGCTAGAGGGGTGGAATTGTGAGTGGTTAATTTTGCTAAAATCATTTGTTAATATATAAATTAGAGCCGGGCGTGGTGGCGCACGCTTGTAATCCTAGTACTTGGGAGGTGGAGACCGGAGGATCCGGTTTTGTGGCCAGCCTCAGCTACTTAGTGAGGCCCTCTGCAACTTCGTGAGAACCGGTTTCAAAATAAAGTATAAAAAATAGAAGCCAGGTGTGGTGGTGCATGCTTGTAATCCCAGTACTTGGGAGGCGGAGACCGGAGGATCGGGGTTCGCGGCCAGCCTCAGCTACTTAGTGAGGCCCTCTGCAACTTTGTGAGACCCTGTTTCAAAATAAAGTATGAAAAATGGGGCTGGGGGTGTAGCTTGGATGTGGAGCGCCCCTGGGTTTAATCCCTGGTACTGAAAAGAAAAAAAAAATAGGGCCAGGGGTGTAGCTCGGAGGTAGAACACCCCTGGGTTCCATCCTCGGTACCGCAAAAAAAAAAAAAAAATCAGAAGCTGGGCATGGTGGTGCATGCTTGTAATCCCAGTACTTGGGAGACTGAGACCAGAGGATCAGGGTTTGCGGCCAGCCTCAGCTACTTAGTGAGGCCCTCCGCAACTTCATGAGACCCTGTTTCAAAATGAAGAATAAAAAATAGGGATGGGGGTGCAGCTCGGAAGTAGAATGCCCCTGGGTTCAATCCCCAGTACCGCAAAAAAAGATATATATATATTTATGAATTAGAGCCGGGCATGGTGGCGCACGCTTGTAATCCCAGTACCTGGGAGCCTGAACAGGAGGATCGCAGGTTCGCAGCCAGCCTCAGCAATTTGTGAGGCCCTGTTTCAAAATAAAGAATAAAAAATCGGGCTAGGGGGTGGACCTCAGAGGTAGAATGGCCCTAGGTTTCATCCCCGGTACGACACACACAAATGTGTATATATATATATATATGTGTGTATATGTGTATATATATATATATATATATATACGCATATATATATATATTAGAATTAAACTGTATGCTGACAAACCTAGTCTTTTTATCTTCTAATCAAAATCACCAAAAACATAGCCCTGACTGATATTTTATTTACATATGAATATCTGCTCATTAAACAATCAGTATTTATCCAGCAACTCTGCTAGGCACAGAAAGTACAACAGTATGAAACAGACAAAGCCCTTGCCTCAGGAAGTCTGGCCAGCTTAAATTTTTTTTTTTTTTTTTTGCGGTACTGGGAATTGAACCCAGAGGCATTCCACCTCCAAGCTACATCCCCAGACCGATTTTATTTCTTATTTGGAAACAGGGTCTCAGTAGGTTGCTGAGAACCTCACTAAATTGCTGAGGCTGTCCTCAAACCTACGATCCTCCAGTCTCAGCCTCCCAAGTACTAAGATTACAAGTGTGCGCCATCACGCCCGGCTTAAATTTTAATTCTTTGAGTAATTCCATGGTAATATTTAATATAAAACCTAAAAATGACTTTATTGGGAAAAATAACATGGGAGTGTTACTTGGGGCAGAGTTCATAATACAAAAGTAAAAAGATCAAATAAAAGAGTAGTTAAAAACAAAAGTTGTTTTATTAACTAGCTAACTGTTCTCCATGATCTAAAATTAGCTATATCTTAGTCTTTTTAAAGTGATAAATATTCAGAAACTATTAAAATATCCACGTTAAGTATAATATTTCAGGTAAATAAAAAAATCCCTAAGTGAAAAAACTTACTTGGCCACTGGTTCCTTGTGGTAAGTCTTTGGAAGTCTGCAGTGTTTGAAATTTTATGTTCCATACGGAGAGGCAGTCTATAAAATAAAACATACAAACTTAGAAATAATTCTTTCTTTGGAAAAAAAAGGAGCCACAGGTAAGTACAAGTTTTGTTAAGTACAAAAATGAGTAAAAAGAGAGTAATAGTCACAGGAATTCAAAGACATGAGAGCACGGGGCAAGAAGAAATGGACTGGGAAGGGGAGTTCTGAGGACGGAGGCTTAATGGTTGGTTAGAAATCTGTAATAATAATAAAAATACCAGCTGGGCGTGGTGGCGCACGCTTGTAATCCCAGTACTTTGGGAGGCAGAGACTGGAGGATCGGGTTCTTGGCCAGCCTCAGCCCCCCCCCCCCCACTTAGTGAGGCCCTCCGCAACTTCGTGAGACCTGGTTTCAAAATGAAGTATAAAAAAATAGGGCCAGGGGTGTAGCGCGGAGGTAGAACGCCCCTGGGTTCAATCCCCGGTACCGCAAACAAAACAAAACAAAACAAAACAGAACAAAAAAAAACAACTAAGAA
The DNA here is from genome assembly GCA_004027185.1 of Glis glis. Lineage (NCBI taxonomy): Eukaryota > Metazoa > Chordata > Mammalia > Rodentia > Gliridae > Glis > Glis glis. The sequence goes on along the minus strand of PVJS01032963.1, from coordinate 9,312 downwards.
AAAGTCAAGGACCAGATAAATAGCTTCCCTGGTGAACTCTATCAAACATTTAAAGAATTAATACCAAACTCTCAAAACCTTTCAAAGTATAAAAGAAGAAAGCTGGGCATGGTGGCACACATGTGTAATCCCAGTACCTGGGAGGCTGAAACAGGACGATCTCTGGTTGGAGGACAGCCTCAGCAACTTAGGGAGATCCTAATAAAAAATAAAAAGATCAAAATAAAAAATATGCCAGGAGTGGTGAAACATGCTGGTAATCCCAGTACTTGGGAGGCTGAGACAGGAAGATTGCAGGTTCGCGGCCAGCCTCAGCAACTTGTGAGGCCCTCTGCAACTGAGTGAGACCCTGTTTCAAAATAAATAAAAAAAATCGGGATGGAGATGGAGCTCAGAGGTACAATGCCCCTGGGTTCAATCAATCCCCAGTACCACACACAAAAATAAATAAAAAATAAAAAATAAGCCAGGCATGGTGGCACACGCATGTAATCCCAGTACCTGGGAGGCTGAGACAGGAGGCTCGTAGGTTTGAGGACAGGCTCAGCAAGTAGTGAGACTCTCATCAACCTAGCGAGAGACTGTTTAAAAAAAAAAAACTAAAAAATAGTGCTGGGGGTATAGCTCAGAGGTGGAATGCCCCTGGGTTCAATCTCTGGTACCCACCAAACACACAAAAAATGCTGGGGGTATATAGCTCAGAGGTAGAATGGCCCTGGATTCAATCCTCAGTGCACACGCGCGTGTGCGCGCGCGCACACACACGCACATTAAAATAAAATAAAACTGGGTGTGGTGGTACATGCCTGTAATCCCAGTACTTGGGAGGCTAAGGCAGGAGGCTTGTTGGATTGAGGACAGCCTCAGCAAGTAATGAGACTCTCATCTACCTAGCGAGACCCTGTTTCAAAATAGGGCTGGGGGTATAACTCGGAGGTAGAATGCCCCTGGGTTCAATCCCCAATATCACACAAACACACACACAGACACACAAAGTTACACAACTAATTTAAGTATGGTGATGAAGAGAATGAATCAGGGTGGTAATGAAAAAGAAAGGAGGGAAGATTAAAAGGTACAGTTTGAGGGAAAAGGCAAAGGCCATCTTAATTGACTGGATTTCAGTTACCCTTCGAAGCTGACGGTGGAGGTCCCAGGACTGCCACATGATCTTGATCCAGGACGGCGAGGGCAGCACCATTTCGAGCATTCCTAGACACAACAGCCTTGAGCAATAGTGAGCTAACGACCCTCTGATTTTTTTCTGTGTCACTTGAAAATAATGGTATCAAAGATTCATATATACATCCATCAGTACCTGTTGGAAACAAGTATTTGTGATTCGGTAATGGGTAAAGGACAATTCTGTATTATAGTCATCAAATGTAGTAGTTTGCTTATTTATTTTTTATTTTTCAGGTACAGGAGGTTGAACCCAGAGGCATTCTATCTCTTAGCTATACCTCCAGAACCTTATTTTATTTATTTATTTTTTTGTGATACGGGGATGGAACCCAGGGACATTCTACCTCGAAGCTACACTCCAGCCCTATCTTATTTTTTACTGTGAAACAGGGTCTTACCAAGTTGCAGAGGGCCTCACTAAGTAGCTGAGGCTGGCCGAGAAACTGTGATCCTTCTGTCTCAGCCTCCCAAGTACTGGGATTACAAGCGTGTGCCACCATGCCTGGCTTGAATAGTCTTTTTTTTTCTGTATTAGGGATTGAACCCAGGGGCCTTCTACCTCTGAGTTATACTACCAATGCTTTTTATTTTTTTGTGGTACTGGGAATAGAACCCAGGGGCATTGTACCTCTGAGCTTCACCCCCATTTTATTCTTTATTTCAAAATAGGGTCAGCCGGGAGTAGTGGCGCACACTTGTAATCCGAGTACTTGGGAGAATGAGACAGGAGGATCACAGGTTTGCAGCCAGCCTCAGCTACTTAGTGAGGCCCTCTGCAACTTAGTGAGACCCTGTTTCAAAATAAAGAATAAAAAATAGGGCTGGGGGTGTAGCTTGGAGGTACAATGGGTTCAATCCCCAGTACTGCCAAAAAAAAAAACAAAAAAAAAAAGAAACAGGTTCTCACTAAGTTGTGGAGGGCCTTACTAAATAGCTGAGGCTGGAGCCGGGCGTGGTGGTGCACGCTTGTAATCCCAGTACTTTGGGAGGCGGAGACTGGAGGATCCGGGTTCGTGGCCAGCCTCAGCTAGCTCTTTCTCTCTCTCTCTCCCCGCCCCCCTCTTTACCTAGTGAGGCCCTCTGCAACTTCGTGAGACCTGGTTTCAAAATAAAGTATAAAAATAGGGCCGGGGGTATAGCGCAGAGGTAGAACGCCCCTGGGTTCAATCCTGGGTATCGCAAAAAAAAAAAAAAAAAAAAAGCTGAGGCTGTCTGTTAACCTGCAATCCTCCAGTCTCAGCCTCCCAAGTACTGGGATTATAAGCATGCACTACCATGCCCAGCTTTATTTTTATTTTAAAACAGAGTGTCACTATGTTGGTGAAGGTCTCACTAAGTTGCTGATGTTGGTCTTCAACCTGTGATCCTCCTGTCTCAGCCTCTCAAGTACTGGGATTACAGGTGTGTGCCACCAAGTCTAGACAAAGAAAGCCTTTTTAGTGGCTGTTGCAAACATGTGAATATTGAAAAACATCACAAAGATTTTAAGTTGTGTTAACATGTAATTTTCCTAAAGATTGCACTTGTTTTCACTTCCATAACCTTTCAAAACAACTTCAGCTGGTTGTGGTGGTGGAGCATGCCTGTGATCCCAGTAACATGGGAGGCTGAGAAAGGAGGATCACAGGTTCACCGCCAGCCTCAGCAACTTAGCGAGACTATTTTAAAATAAAAGAATAAAATAGGACTGGGAGCTGGGCGTGGTGGCACACGCCTGTAATCCCAGTACTTGGGAGGCTGACACTGGAGGATCTGGGTTTGGGGCCAGACTCAGCTACTTAGTGAGGCCCTTCGCAACTTAGTGAGACCCTGTTTCATAAAACAATAAAAAGCCGGGTGTGGTGGCACACGCTTGTAATCCCAGTACTTGGGAGGCTGAGACAGGAGGATCCCAGGTTCGCGGCAAGCCTCAGCTACTTAGTGAGGCCCTCTGCAACTTCGTGAGACCCTGTTTCAAAATAAAGAATAAAAATTAGGGCTGGGGGTGTAGCTCGGAGGTAGAATGCCCCTGGGTTCAATCCCCAGTACTGCAAAAAAATAAGTAAATAAATTATAGAGTCAATGAGCAAAGACCCAAATCCCAAACCCCCCTTTTGGTCATTACCCCCATGGTCTTGCCACTGTACTACACAATTCTGTTCATATCTCTCTTCTCAAATCCTGTATCATAATCATTCATGCATTCACTTAGCCATAACTATGGCTTGAATAAATGTCCCCAAAGGCCCATGTGTTGTTAAAGGCTTGAAGGTAAGTAGTATGTGGCACTATCGGGAGGTAGTGAAAATCTTTAAGAGGTGGAACCTAGTTACAAGTCTTCTAGTCAGCTGAGCATGGTGGTGCTTGCCTGTAATCCCAGTATTTGAGAGGCTGTGACAGGAGGATTGCAAGTTCAAGGCCAACCTCAGTAATTTACAGAGGCCTTCAGCAACTTAGTGAGACCCTGTTTCAAAATAAACAAAAAGGGCGGGGGGGTTGCTTGGAGGTACCAAAAACAATAAATAAATAAACAAAAAACTACACTCTGTTTGCCTTTCCCTTAGTCACTCCTTTTCTTTCTCTTCATTTCTCTTAAACACTTTCTTCTTTTCTATTATCTTTATTACCAAACTGCATGAAAGAATAATCAATTATGTTTCACTACTCAGTCATTCTTAAATCTATTAAAATCTAGCCTGTCTCCACAACTTTATTGAAGTTGCTTTTAATAAGGTTAGCCTACCCTCCCTCCCTCACTCCTTCCCTTCCCTTCCCTTCCTTCCTTCCTTCCTTCCTTCCTTCCTTCCTTCCTTCCTTCCTTATTGGTACTAAGGATTGAACCCAGGGATGTTCTATCTCTGAGCTACACCCCTAGTCCTATTTTATTTTTTATTTTGAAACAGAGTCTTACTAATTTTCTGAGGACCTAAATTGCTGAGGCTATCCTCAAACCTGTGATCCTCCTGTCTCAGCCTCCCAAGTACTGGGATTACAGGCATGTGTCACCATGCCCAGTTTACCAATATTTTCTTAACCATAAAATTCTATGGATGCCACACAATTCTCTTAATACTCAGCCCTCCTACAGCTGTTGACACAGGTAATAGCATCCTCTCTATTACTAGAATATTCTCCTCCCCTGACTATCATGAAACTACAATTCTAGTTTTCCTCATATGTGTTTTTTCACATTGAGCTTAACTTCTTTAGTTCTATCCTCTTCCTCTCCCTAGCCTTTAAATATAGACAGAACCTGACGTTCCGCCTTTCTTCATGCCCCACATTCCTTCCCTTAGATAGTCTCTCCTTTCACATGGCTCCTATCATCACCTCTCCACAGATGAATACAAACATTTCTTTGTTTTTTACCTCCAAATATATGTTTCATACTGCTTTAGTTAAAAATAAATGCCCTTTCAATCCCTTGAACCTACTTTTCTTTTTTTTTTTTGTGGTACCGAGGATTGAACCCAGGGGCGTTCTACCTCCACGCTACACCCCCAGCCCTATTTTTTATACTTTATTTTGAAACCGGGTCTCACGAAGTTGCGGAGGGCCTCACTAGGTAGAGAGAGAGAGAGAGAGAGAGAGAGAGAGAGAGAGCTGAGGCTGGCCGCGAACCCGGATCCTCTGGTCTCCGCCTCCCAAAGTACTGGGATTACAAGCGTGCGCCACCACGCCCGGCTCCTACTTTTCTTCCATCTAAATACTGCTCCTCTTTTTGTGATGCCTATTTAGGTCAACATTAATTTTATTTCAAGTTGGCTTTAGAGTCCCATTATTTATTTTCACATCTATGTTCAGTATTTACTTTTATTTTTATTTTTTGTGATACTGGGGATGGAACCCAGGGCATTTCTACCACAGAACTACATCCTCAGCCTTTTTTATTTTGGAAGAGTCTCACTATGTTATTCAACACTGGCTTGGAACCTGCAATCCTCCTGTCTCAGCTTCCCAAGTACAGGAATTATAGGCACTTGGTTTATTTTTATTGGTACATTATAATTACACATAATAGTGGGATTTTTGTTTTATATTAATAATGTGCAAATAACATAATTTGGTGAATTTTATATTTCCCCTGCAATATTCTCATGTCTATTCACAAATCAACACTCCTTCCCCCTTAGTTCAGTCCTTTAACAAATCTGAAATGTTTCATCCCTAAGACAATCATGTTAATTATATATCATAGGTCTACTGTTGGGTCAAATTCTGTGATATATGTGAAAGATTAAAACTTGTAAATGCCAATAAAATTCATAGATTATAATGTTCACTTTGATATTTTCCTATTTTCAATAAAAATATTTAATAAAAAGCATTGTAATTTGTAATTTGCCTAAGGCATGAATTTAAAACAAAGTATCCTTGAGACTCCAATGGCCTTTTTGCCATCTGGTTCAAGGTAGTTTTTTCCCCTCTACACGATTAACTTTTTGAAAATTATTATAAGTTTCATTATTTCTGGGGCAAAAGAATCCCTGAAGAGAGAACCAATAGCTAGAGTTGTTGGGGAAAATAAAGACACAATTAGGAGATCTACAAATTTGAAGTCCCACATGTGGAAGTTTAACAAGGAAATTCAATGTAATGCCTAGGTGAAATAATAAATCATAATGGATATTACAATGCATTTGTAATTAATAACAAAAATTTGTGCTGTATTAAGATATGTGGGATGCAAATAAAGCAATACTCACACATAAGTGTATAGCTTTAAATGATCACATTCCAAAAGAAAAAATACAAGAAGCAGCTCACACTTGGTAACAATCTGGGCGCTCATTATAAAACAAGGTTAGATACATAATATAGTTGACAGACTGGGGAAATTTAAAAGTTAAATAAAACCAAGTATGAAGCCATAGGAACTCTCATACACTGCTGGTGGTAATATAAATTGGTACCTAATAAGAGTAAAAATTGGAACAAACACTTAGATAAGCAGTTTACTGTATTCTATTAAAGGTTGCCTTACATAAACTTTATGCATGGACAGTTCTACACCTACTATAAAGAGAAACTCTTGCATATTTACTACAAGAGAAATTTAGCCGGGCGTGGTGGCGCACGCTTGTAATCCCAGTACTTTGGGAGGCAGAGACCGGAGGATCCGGGTTCGCGGCCAGCCTCAGCTCTATCTCTCTCTCTCTCTCTCCCTGTCTCTCTCTCTCTACCTAGTGAGGCCCTCCGCAACTTCGTGAGACCCGGTTTCAAAATAAAGTATAAAAATAGGGCCAGGGGTGTAGCGCGGAGGTAGAAAGAACGCCCCTGGGTTCAATCCCTGGTACCGCAAAAAAAAAAGAAATTTAAATAATGTTTATAAGAGAATTATTTTTGATAGCAAAAATTGAAGTAAGCTAAATGTTTATTAACAATACATTGGAAACAAAATTTGCGGTCGATTGCCAAAATGAAATACTCTACAGGACCAAAAGTAAAAGAGTGAATCTAACAGAAATAAAAAATAGGTGAAAAATATTCTCAAAAGAATATATCATGTGTTATTCCATTATATGTTAGGTTGAAAAACAAAAAAGGTTAAATCATCTTGTCTAGGCAAGCATTTACAGCTGAACTGAAAGAATGCTAAGCAAAAAAAATGACAGTATAAGAAAGAATAAAACTTGCTGGCAAAGTAAACATATAGTCAAACCCATAATACTCTATTATTGCAATGGTAGGCATACAAAACTTTTACCTCTAGTATAGAAGTTGAGATAGAAACATTAAAATAATTATTATTAAAATAATTTGTTAACAAATATACAATATAAAGAAATGTAAAGTATGATGTCAATAGCATAAAATGGGAGGAAGAAATCAAAGTGTAGAGTTTATGTATGTGATCAAATTAAGTTGTTATTAGATTAAACTAAACTGTTATAAATATCAGATTCTTTGTGTAGACCACAAAGAAAAAACAACAACCAAGTATGGTGTTATACACTTGTAATCCCAGAATTTAGGAGGTTGAGACAGGAGGCTTACAGGTTTGAGGCCAGCCTCCGCAACTTCGTGAGACCCTGATACAAAATAGAAAAACAAGAAGGGCTGGGGGTGTAGCTTGGAGGCAGAATGCCCCTGGGTTCAATCCCCAGTACCCCCCAAAAAGAAAATAAAACACTAGTAGATACATGAAGATAATGAAAAAGGAATGAAGACATATCATTACAAATAATCAACAAGTCACAAAGGAAGACAACAAGAAAGAAAGAAAGAAAGAAAGAAAGAAAGAAAGAAAGAAAGGATCTAGAAAATAAATGGCAGTAGTAAGTCCTTACCAATCAATAATTATTTTAAATATAAACAGATCATTGTCTCCAATTAAAAGATGCAGAATGGCTAAATTGGTTTTAAAAAACCACAGTCCAACAATATGCTGCCTATGAAAGACTCGTGTTAGTTTTAAGAACATAGAAAAGCTGAAAAATAAAGAAATGAAAAAAGATACTCCATTCAAATGGTAACCAAAGGAAAGCAGAGGTAACTATACAAATATCAAGCAAAATGGACTGTTAGTGAAAATCTGTCACAAGAGACAAAGGTCATGATATAATAACAAAGGGGTCAATTTATCAACAGGATATAACAATTGTGAATGTACACGTGCCCAACATTGGAGCATCCAATACAATTTATTAACAGAACTGAAGGGAGAAATGATAATAAAATATTAGTGAGGGATGGGAATGCCCGACTTTCAACAACAGGTCATCCAGACAGAAAATAAATAAGAAAACATGGAACTTCAATAACACTGTAGACCAAGCCGGGCGTGGTGGTGCACGCTTGTAATCTAGTACTTTGGGAGGCAGAGACCGGAGGATCCGGGTTCGCGGTCAGTCTCAGCTCTCTCTCTCTCTCTCTCTCTCTCTCTCTCTCTCTGTCTCTCCCTGTCTCTCTCTCTCTCTCTCTCTCTCTCTCACTGTCTCTCTCTCTCACTGTCTCTCTCTCTCTCTCTCTCTCTCTCCTTAATGAGGCCCTCCGCAACTTCGTGAGACCCGGTTTCAAAATAAAGTATAAAAAATAGGGCCGGGGGTGTAGCGCGGAGGTAGAACGCCCCCTAGGCTCAATCCCTGGTCCGAAAAAAAAATAATAACACTGTAGACCAAATAGGTCTAATGATGTATAAAGAGCAACGCATTTAACAACTCAGCAAAAACATTGTTCTCAAGTGCATAAGAACATTATTCAGTACTATAGGTTCCCAAAATGTGTCATACCATACGCCAGGGGGCGCTAAAACAACATATAGATACATAAAAGAAGGCAAATTTGTCACTGCATCTTTCTGTTAACTCATTTAAAGGAGGTAGATTTCGTATGATTACAATGCACCAATAAATAAATAATAATAAAAAACAAGGTAGATTTCCAGGGAACCACTGAGCAATTTTTTTTTTCTGAAAAGAGGGAGGTATGTCAAACAAGTTTGGAAACCTCTCACAGACTACATTTTGGACCACGCAAAAAGTCTTAGAAATTTAAAAAGATTGAAATTATATCAACCACAATGGTATGAAATTAAAAATCAATAAAAGGAGAGAAATTAGAAGATTAAAAAATGTGAAAAATTAACATATTACTGAACACTAATAGGTCAAAGAAGAGACCAAAACGTACCTTAAGATAAATGAAAAGGGCCGGGCGTGGTGGCGCACGCTTGTAATCCCAGTACTTTGGGAGGCGGAGACCAGAGGATCCGGGTTCGCGGCCAGCCTCAGCTCTCTCTCTCTCTGTCTGTCTGTCTCTCTCTCTCTCTCTCTGTGTGTGTGTACTTAGTGAGGCCCTCCGCAACTTCGTGAGACCCGGTTTCAAAATAAAGTATAAAAAATAGGGCCGGGGGCGTAGCATGGAGGTAGAACGCCCCTGGGTTCAATCCCCGGTACAGCAAAAAAAAAAAAAGATAAATGAAAAGGAAATACAATATACTAATATTTTATTGATTGGAGCAAAAATAATTCTAAGAGGGACGTTTATAGCAACAAATAGCTACTTAAGGAAAAAAAAGATCTCAAATCACAAAAATGGATACCTCAAGGAACTAATAAAAGAACATAAGAAACCCTAAGTTAATGGAAGGGAGAAATAATAAAGTTTAGTACATAGGCAGGTGATACAGAAACTAGAAAGGCAATA
>PVJS01032962.1:0-22418 GCA_004027185.1 Glis glis | reverse complement strand
AGAGAGAGAGAGAGAGAGAGAGAGAGAGAGAGAGAAACAGGGAGAGAGAGAGAGAGAGAGAGAGAGAGCTAGAGAGCTGAGGCTGGCTGCGAACCCGGATCCTCCGGTCTCCGCCTCCCAAAGGACTGGGATTACAAGCGTGTGCCACCACACCTGGCTCTATGTTCCTCCTTGTTCTGAGCACTAGCTAATAATTTTCAGATTGGCAGGTAGTACTCATTATCCGGTTTAATTCTCTTTTCCTAAAAATTATTTCTATACTGGGAACAACAGTTTTCCTGCATTTCGCCTGTATTTGAGTCATTCTGCATAAATTGAGTTTTTGGCATAAGTCCTACAATTCCCATCACCAATCCCACAATTATTAACATGAATAGTAAGGCCACCAACAGGTTAGGATGCCATTAGAGGATGTCAGCTCTGCGACAAGCCTCCTTCTTCTGTGACTCTGTCAACCAGCCAAAGAAACTTTGGCTTTGCCTTTTGGTCCCGGCATCTCCCACAATTATTAACATTAACAATAAGGCCACCATCAGGCTAGCCACCATTAGAGGATGTCCACTCTGCAACAAACCTCCTTCTGCTGTGACTTGTCAAACAGCTGAAGAAACTTTGGCTTCGCCTTTGGCCCCAGCAATATTTCATATGATTCTGGTGTATGAAGAAAACATATTTCATTTATTGCAAACATATATAGATAAAAACCATCTCTTAACTATTTTTCTTATTTTTAATACTTTTATTGGTGCATTATAGTCCCACTTCATAATGTAGTTCATGGTGATAGTGACATACATGCACACAGCACTTGGTGAATTTTCCTGACCCCCTCCCCACTAACCCCTTCTCCATACAAGTTATTGAGATTGGCATTGGTATTCTCACATATGTACATAATGTCAGTGGAAGTGTTTCCTTCATTAATTCTCCACTGGAGTTTCTCCTCCATCGTCTAAAGTCCCTCTTTTATCCCAATTATTCCCTAGCTTCTGCATATGAGATAAAACATATGACCTTTCACTTTCTGTGACTGGCTAATCTCACTTAACATAATTCTCTCTAGGTCCATCCATTTTCCTGCAAATGACATATTTTGTTCTTTATTGTTGAGTAGAATTCCACTGTATGTATATCCTATAATTTTGTGATCCATTCATCTGTTGATGGATACACCTGGGTTATCTCTTAGCTATTTTATTTTTATGTTCCAAGGTTGTGGTCTAGACCAATCAATAATGAGAGAGAAACAAAAAAAAATAGTAATTCCTATGAGCTTGTGTTTAAGCATTATAAGAATCTGAACATGAAATATCTTTGTTATCCCAATGTAATTTAGTGAAGGCTTTATTCCACTCTTTTATTCTTTTATTGATGCATTATAGTCTCACATCATAATGTAGTTCATAGTGATAGTGACATACATGAGCACAGCACTTATCCCATGCTTAAAATGGTCATTATATTTGCCATAGCTTTTCAAAGGTAGTTATTGAATCATTCTTCATATTGCTAATGATCGGATCCTCTGAAAAATACATCATATAGCAGTCATAATTCTAATACTTTATGTCTAGAAATGCAGCATAATCAGAGATACACATTTTGTAGCATGTAAAATAGTTAATTTTGTTTTGATAAGAGTCCTAATAAATATTTTATAGAAACATTAGAATCATTATAGTCTCTTATTAGGGGCCAATGATTTGTTCTCAAAATGGAATGATGGTAGGCATTGCTGCAATATTCAGCACCCTAGAAAATAAAAGAATACTGAAAAATAGGAGAGGATACATTTTAATTTTTATTTACATTTATGTCTTCGAACAAATTGTCATTTTAATTCATAGGAATTTTTTGTGAACTTTATCATTATTCTTCAGATTGTTCACATTGACTGTTGAACCCATTTTCTGATAAAGGAATATAGTTATTATCTCATTATAGAATATTAATGATATCACCCTTGAAGAAGGAAACATTGGATAGTTGTACATAGAATTCATTACCCTAGTCGAGCAGCATTATATAATGTTTAAGTGGCATAGAAATGAGAAAATAAGAGCCATCTATTTTCATTTTCCAGTAATCCTATCTGGTATTTTCATCCTTACTTAGCATATTTTTACAGCTTTTAAGCTAGGTCAATGCTCTTAAATTACTGCATTGTTTCTGGTTATGCTCACTAGTTATCAGGCCTATTTTCAGCCTGGCTGAGGGCATATTGGCAAAAGCTATTTGAAGAAGTAGCTACAAAAAGAACAATTTCGAACCTAGTAATAACTTCATATTGGGAGATTAAAAGGAAGAAAAGAGGGAGGTCTTCACCTCTCATCACCTTTTCTCCTAGAAACTAATCAAGGAGATATAATGTTAAGCTGGGTGCAAGGCTCAAGCCTATAATCTCAGGACTTGGGAGGCTGAGATAGGAGGATTGCATGTTCGAGGCCAGCCTCCACAATTTAGGGACACCCTATTTCAAAATAAAAATAAAAAGGCCTGGAAGTGTAGCTATGAAGTAGAATGCCCCTGGGTTCAATCCCAAGTACCAAAAAAAAAAAGTAATGTTAAATAAAGCAACAAATCAGTTAAGAAATATATCCCCATTCTCACTTAGCAGTGTCTTCTATTGAAAACGTGAATTTTAATACTTTTTATTGGTGCATTATAGTCTCACGTCATAATGTAGTTCATAGTGATAATGCCATACATTCACACAGCACTTGGTGAGCTTTTCCCTGTCTCCTTCCCCATTTCCCCCTTCCCCATACATGATACTGAGATTGGCACTGGTATTCTCACATATCTACATAATGTCAATGGAAGTGTTTCCTTCATTAATTCTCCCTCTCCACCATCCCTCCTCTAGACCACCTCCCTTGTTCCACTGGGTTTTCTCATTTTCTCTCATATGTGGAAGCTAGGGAGTAATCAGAATATAAGAGGGACTTCAGAAAATGTAGAATTTAGAAATAAGTGCTTTCTAAGATAATAGCATTAGTCATTCTTTAAATTTCATACTTTCATAGTTAACAAATATTTCACTTTATAACAGTGAAATGTCTAAATGCAATATATTTCTTTAATTTTTGAAGCAAATTAATTATTTCTATGTTGCTTCTTGATGGCATTGTCCTTTTCCACATCTTTATAGTCCTTTGTAGAGAATAGTTCTTATTATGTTTATATATGCCAAGTTTAACCCATGCTTTATGTGGCTTTCAAAGCCACACTGGCATTGCCATCCAACTATACTTTAGATATGTATATATAAGAAGAAGAGGAAGATTTTGGGTATACTCTGTAACTCAAAAGATGCATTAGCACAGCTCTAGGGTGTGGAATCTAATGAAGAGCTACCTTCCTGTGATTATAAAGGAAGAACACCTTTCATTATTCTAATCTTTTGTAGCAAAAAATAAAACTTAATTTTTCAGTAAATTATCCAGTGATACATTTATATGTTCTTCAGTGTATAAATGTCATATTAGTCAAACTGAAAAATAAAGTTTGGGTGGCTTTAACTCATTCAGTTGAGTCTATTCTCCTCCTAAATAGCAGAGTGGCTGAAATAGAACCTGCTGGTGGCTACATTTGAAAAAAAAATTATGAAAAGGGAAAACTATTGATTTCTATAAATATTTAATTATCATTAAGCATATAAAATATTCAATGGGATAATATTACCAAAATTAGATAAAGTTTCCAAAAGCATATTAGGGCATAATTACTCCACAGTAGTTAATGACCTTATTGGGTGCATTTCTTCATTTCTTGTAGAATAGGAATATAAGAAAAATGGAAATAGTCTTGGCCTTTCTTAAGCGCCAGAAAACCTGGCATTTAGCCTTGCAGGTGAGGGGAAGGATCTGAGAGCTGGAGGCTGTTCAGGAAATGGGAAGGCCTAAAAAACACACTTTTCCCAGAGGAAGCTGTTTTCTCAAATGCCTAGTCTTTCTGAAAGTAGCTTTGTTGAGGAACACTTGAAATAATTTTTCACTGAAATATCTAAGCTTCTACAAAATTGAAAATCTCAAGATACACTTCAAAAGACAAAAGTGCTGAGGTTTCAACTAAAATCTGGAAGTACTAGGAAGACAAAGAAATGTTCCCTTGGTATTTAATTTGCATCCTAATAAATTATCCTCATTTCTTTGAAGCAGCTCAAGGACTGGTTCAATCTTACCTGGTAGGAACTGTCAGCTAGGAAGGAAGGCTAAAGCAGTAATCCAGAGAGGGCCCTACTGACTCCACAGTGACTCATTTCTGCATCTTGAGTCAAGGCTTTATAACAAAAAGTAACCCAAAAAGGCCAGGTGAAACAAAACACAGCCAAGAGTCTACAGTGTAACAGCCTCCGCAGGGAGAACTTGTCAGCATGGATGGACTGTCAAAAAAGAATGTGAGACCAAATTATCAGCAAGGTAAACAGGCATGTATACAGAATTCCAATGCTATAGAAAAGGCCAGTGACCATATTATCTATTTATTTCTGTGTAGCAAATTACTTCAAAGCTTATTTTGAAATGTAAAAACATAGAAGTAAGTACCAAGAACCCAAAGATGTTTGTTTTTCTCTCCAAGAATACCTTTGCATTAACAGTGCGGTCTGATTTGTTTCATCTGCATGCGTACTTGTGTCTCACAATATGTGTAGTGAAATGATATCTCACCATCAACAGTCCTGCCAGGTCCTGAGTAACCTTAACATCAGTGAGAAAGATAATCTAACACCTAGTTCTCTTCCTTCTTCATTTTTTAAATTTTTTATGTTTTTGGTACTGGGGATTGAACTCCGGGTGCATTCTACATCTGAGATACACCCATTTTATTTTGAAACAGGATTTTTATAGTTACTAAGGGTCTCACTAAATTGCTGAGGCTGGCCTTGAACCTGAAATACTCCTGTCTCAGCCTCCCAAGTACTGGAATTACAGGTGTGTAACACCGTGACTGGTTTCCTTCACCTTCTCATAGCTCATCTCTGGTGATTATTACTTCTCCATGTAGTCCTTTGCTTCCCACAATTGCTTTATGACCTGAAATTACTTGAAAATTAGCTAATGCAGGAATCACACATACTTCTAACATGCAAATCTTCTCTCTCACAACTTGCTCACATAGGCACCTTTTTAAGTTTACCCATATTCTTATGCAATTATAGTACAGTCATTTTTCTTCAGTGTTTTCCCAGTAAAATTGCATTGAATTTGCAGGCTATCCATAGGGCTAATAGGAACTTCTCCCCCACCTTTTAGAACCATCAGTCCCTTGCTCTATGTGATGTAAACAGGTTAACTTATTGAATATCCTACATTCTTACCTGACTCTGGACCTATACATATGTAGCACCCTTCTGCCAGTTCCCATTTCAGAACAGGACAATTGTCATTAATACAGTGTTATTTAATATCTTCTTTTCTCTCCCATGAGACAGAGGCCATGTGACTCATTCACTACTGTTTCCCTAAAATCAAAAACAATGAAGATTCACACAGCAGTGGTGCCAAGTAAACATTAGTAGGAACAACAGTGTCCTGAACTGATGCAGAGACTTAACTTTGGAGATAGGAATGTAAGGAAAGATGGAAGTAAGTGTTAGAAATAATTTTGGACTAAAAAAGGCTTTCAAATTCTACAAAAGACAGATACATAAGAAAATCTTAATATATACCATCCATTAAATTACCTTAAATCATAAAATACATGTTGCCTTTCAACAATAGACATGTTATATAGCAAAAATATATTTAAATATATTAATATATACAAATGCTTGTGTATACATATATAACAAATAATATTAAAATAAATGAGAACTTTAAAATCCAATTATCTCCTTAAGAGTAAAAAAGTAATCTTTCAATGTCTACATCCAATATTGTTGTATGGCACTATTTTTGCAACTTCTCTGCAACATCCAAAAATGTAGTAGGCATTATAGATCCTGGGGCATAAGCATATCCATGTGTTCATGCCTTTGTCCGTGTCTTCTGCCGCCAGGAAACCTCTCCCCTGTAGACCTTGCATGTCCCTCAGAGCATTTAGAACCTCTCCTCCGATGCTTTATATGCATCAACTCACCCTGAGTTACAAATTCCTTCCTCTGTACTAAGTACCACATTTAGCACATGCCTGTAATCCCAGTACTTGGGAGACTGATACAGGAGGATTGCAAGTTCAAGGCCAGCCTTGGCAACTTAATGAGACCCTGTCTTAAAATAAAATATATATTTAAAAGGGGCTGGATATTTAGTTCAGTGGTAGAATACACCAGGGTTCAATCCCCAGTACCAATAAATAAATTAATAAATTAATTTAATCATGTTAAATTATAGTTCTTTATGAGACATCTCTATTTTTTATCCCTAAGTCTATAAGAAGGCAGGAATGATATTAGAATAATATCATTATTATTCTAATATCAAGTTATACAATGTCTCAAAAGTTATGAATATCTGAGGCAGAGAATAATAGTCCCCGTCTAACAAAGTTGTTAGAGATTTAATAAGATATTATATATGAAGCTTTAATAATATTCAATTCATAGTAAGCTTTTATATAGTTTTTTTTTTGTGGTACCAGGGATTGAACGCAGGGGCGTTCTACCTCCGCGCTACACCCCCGGCCCTATTTTTTATACTTTATTTTGAAACTGGGTCTCACGAAATTGCGGAGGGCCTCACTAAGGAGAGAGAGAGAGAGAGAGAGAGCTGAGGCTGGCCACGAACCCGGATCTTCCGGTCTCCGCCTCCCAAAGTACTAGGATTACAAGCATGCGCCACCACGCCCAGCGCATAGCTTTTATATAGTTTTAAATATTAATCTTTAGTTATTACCTTTGAAACAATATATTATCTCTGGTTAGATTATATCATTATGTAAAGGCTTTGTCAGTTTTCTCCTCTCTCTTGTATATCTTCAGTCATTTCCACTCCACTGCTCTTGACTTTTAGACTGTCTCTTACTTATTTCTCTTTTCCATAGAGTCCCTTTCTCAGAAGTCTCACCCCCAAACCGCAACCATGTCTGTCTTCGTTACCAAACTGTGACGAGTCAGTCCATCCTCACTAATTTTATTTCCTGACCTATTACTTATTCTTTAATCTCTTGTAATCACTCTGTAGAAACTGCATTTCTCACTGTCACCCATAGCTTCCCAACAGATAAAAGATGCATCTAAATCAGCCTCTTCATGATACCTGTACAGTATGTGGCATGGATAAGCAAGTACATCTTTATTCTAACACTTGTGCTTCCTATAGCCTCTGATTGTTTCATTTCAGAATTAACCCACTTTGTTCTCATACTCATTTCTAAAATATTTTTATTTCACGTGCCAATTAATTTCATTGCATTATTTTTAACTATTCTCTCTCTTTTTTTTTTTTTGCGGTACCAGGGATTGAATGCAGGGGTGTTCTACCTCCGTGCTACACCCCCGGCCCTACTTTTTATACTTTATTTTGAAACCAGGTCTCACGAAGTTGCAGAGGGCCTCACTAAGGAAAGAGAGAGAGAGAGAGAGAGAGAGCAAGAGAGCTGAGGCTGGCCGCGAACCCGGATCCTCGGGTCTCTGCCTCCCAAAGTACTGGGATTAAAAGCGTGCGCCACCACACCCGGCTTTAACTATTCTCTTGTATATTTATTTTTTCTTTCTCTAAGCAGTTCCTTAACAGATTTATATGCTTTTCTTAGTACTTCATAAATATGGAAGGAGTGGATTCTGTTATATAAGTAAATAAATAAAGATTACAAATTGACCTAAATCACTTCAAAAATATAATCACTTTTATTTGTTGCATTAACCCTTTTAGACATGTGTTCCCATTTGGCATCGAATTTAATTAGCAAAGATATTAGTCTTTTGTTTAAACATCAACTTAGAGTGAATATAGCAAACATAGTGAGGATCCAGTTTGTGCTTAGCACAATATCACATACCATTGTTTAAAAGAAATATTAGAAATCTTTATTATTCATAATGCTTTTCTAAGCTGGACAGAGTAGCACATCTGTGATTCTAGGTACTTTGGCAGGAGGAGCAACATAGTGAGACCCTGTCTTGAAAATAAAGTGCTATTCTAAATTACAAATATTGTCATTTTTTAAAAGATTGGTTAATGTAGCTTTCTCTCTACTCGCAAAGTAATCATATAACGCTAATTGAAATAACTAGCCTAAGCATATAACAACTGTTTCCACAAACATAGATAGATTTTAGTACAATGAGACTCAAATTTAATTAACAAGGTTGTAGATTTGAAAAGCAAATTTACATTGAAACTCCCCTTCCTTAATATTAAAAGCATACAAAGTATGGCTTTGTGTTTAGCCATAAACCCTATCTTCATTTTTGAACCTTGATCTGCATATCTTAGTTACAAATACAGTATATTACTCAATTGTTCATTAGTGTAACAAAATATCTGAGAAAGTCTACTTTATTAAAAAGAAGAGCTTTCGTTAGCTCACAGTTTTGAAGGTTCAGGAGCATGGCACCGACATCAGCTCATAGTGATGATATTATAATAATTGGAGCATGTGCTGGAGGAAGAGATCACATGGCCCAACAGGAAGCCAAACAGGCTGGGGTCCCACTGGACCTCACCTCTTAAAGGTTCCACACCACCTCTGCACTGCCAAAAGGACCATATGAACAGAATATATATTGTTTTATTGATTGTAGCAAAGCCATCTGATTTAATAAGAGGGAAGGGAGGGAGGAAAGGAAGCAAAGGAAGGGAAAGGAGATACATATAAATACATATATACATTAAAAAACTTTACCTTAAAAAACTTCTAAGAGGGCTTTCTAAAATACTTCATACAGATTTTAGGAAAGAAAAGAAATTAATCTCTTTGGGGCTTTCCAGAAAATATAAGGCAATAAATGTCACAGAGACTGGCATGTCTAATGCTCTGTCCAGTGAGGTAGAAACTAGTTTTCTGCTTGACTTCTCAGCCCAAGAGCAATGACTTTCAGCAAGAAAACAAAACAAACTGGGACAAGAGGTGCATTAAGGAAAAGCTTAAAGCTATCTGATGAAACACCAAGTGCATAAAATTTTCACAATATTTATGGAAGAATATTTTTGTCTATACTACTAGGCTTTGAGAAATAACTTGTGTATAACTTTTAAATATGTTCTATTACATTGTTTTTAGAGTCCTGTAACTTAGTTTCTCACATTTTTATTGCCACAAAAATCTTACAATTAGAGAAAATCTACTTTTTAAAACAATTTCAGTTATATTCACAAACACTAAATTCTCTCTGATGGCTGTGCAGATTCAAGAGTGTTTTTTGATAAAAGTGTCTATACTTTTTCCATAAATTCTTATAATCATAATACTGTTTATTTAGTGCTTTGGTTCGTGGAAACAGTTACTAAACTGCTCCACAGAATTCTAATTGAAGAGCTTTGATGGCTTTGTTTTATATATGTGAAACACTGTGACCTGTTGCAATGCACAATGAACCTGAAGAGTTTTATCAGTATTTAGAGTATTTTTCTATGAGTGATATCACTTAGAATTCCTTTACATTAAACGTGCATGTTTACCTCTGGGGGTAGGAATGGAGGATAGAGAGATGGTGATAAATAATGGCTTATTTCTGGGAATACATTATTAATATTACAGTGGAGAGGATAGGCTGTTAAAGATTTCTATATTCAGCTGCTATTTGTCTCAAAACTGCTGCTGTAGAGGGACAGGTGGGGACCCTCTGAAGTTAAATTAATGTTTTCATTGACATTTCAGGGAGTGAAATTCTGCTTACAGTCAAATTAATAGGAAGTATGTGTAAGGGCATGTTTTCCAATGTGTATTCTTACTCTTGCCTTACAGCTCTGACATCATCTCCCACCTGAACTTCTCAAAGTTAAAGGAATATGATGAGCCATGTTTATGTATTTTGTGAGCTATCTTATTTGGGAGGGGGACCTATACATTTTATCTTTCTTCCTAATGCCTAAGAGGCATATCTGTTCATAGATTATCTTTATATTCTTTTTTTTTTTTTTACGGTACCGGGGATTGAACCCAGGGGCATTCTACCTCCGAGCTACATCTACAGCCCTAGTTTTTATTCTTTATTTTGAAACAGGGTTTCATTAAGTTGCGGAGGGCCTCACTAAGTAGCTTGCAGAGGGCTTCACTAAGTAGCTGAGGCTGGCCACGAACCCAGATCCTCCTGTCTCAGCCTCCCAAAGTACTGGGATCACAAGCGTGCGCCACCACGCCCAGCTATATTCTAAGAATGAATGGCCAGGAACAGAGCTGAAGAAAATAAAGTCAGAGATGAGTGTAGTATGTATGAGTATTATTCTTCTTACCACAGTTTAAAAAACAACAAAAAAAAGACTTCCCTGTACTTGGGAGGCTGAGACTGGAGGATCGCAGATTTGATGCCACTGTGTGGTAATTTAGTGAGCAGCTCAGTGGTATAACATCCCTGGACTCAATCCCCAGTGTCACACACCAAAAAAATATTTATCTTCAGCCAGGTGTGGTGACACACACCTGTATTGCCAGTACTTGGGAGACTAAGATAGGAGATCGCAGGTTCAAGGACAGCCCCAGCAACTTAGTGAGGCCCTCAGCAACTAAATGAGACTCTGTTTCAAAATAAAAATAAAATAGGGCTGGAGGTGTAGCTCAGAGGTAGAATACCCCTAGGTTCAATTTCCAGTACCACAAAAAAAAGTAAAAAGATTTATTCTCATATTAAAAGTAAATTAAGAGTTCTTAGATGAGAATAAAAATTGGGATGGGACAAATGACCCTGAAAGTCATTCTGTTCTCAAGTTCTATATATGTTATTATATAGTTAATTTCTGTATTTAATACAGTGAACAGCATGTAAATATTTCTTGTTTGTTATAAATTTCCCCATTTTTAACTATCCATGTGCTTCCAGACAGTTTTGGTTTTTTTTCCTTTTCTTGTCTTGGTTCTAATTCTTTTTTTCCTATATTATTTTTTAATGATGGCAGCAATTTCTTGGTTTTAAAATTAAGCTCACCTATTCAACTGATCTTCCTTAGTAATTCTGGTATTTAATTTCTCAAACTAAATAATTATCTTCTTTACTTAAGGTTTTAATCACTTTTTAATTACATCATTTATCCTTCTTTTAAATTTAGAGCAATAGAAAGCTCTAACAAAGTGCTAGCATTTATATATTTTTTCATTGAGACTGGCAGTTCCTTACACTTTAAGCTTTTCACAGTTATTGCAGTGGTGAAAAATTTCCCCAGATTTTATTTCCATTTTAATTCATTTCTCATTGCTATAACAAAATACCTGAAGCTAGATACTTTATAAATAAAAAATGTTATTTAGCTAACAGTTTTGGAGACTGAAAGTCCAGGATCAGACAGCTCCATTATTTTGGTCTCTGGTGAGGGCCCTCTCAGCTCACATCCTGGTCACAGCATGGTGAAGAGGAAAGGGGAATGGCTGCATGCAAAGGCCCCAGTGCACGTGATAGTCTTGCTTTATAACAGCCCACTCTCTGGAAAGCTAAGCAGAATAAAGAGATTAATTTTAAGGTCATAAAGCAAAGGCAAAATAATCTGGTATATTTTTCTCTTTATTAATTTGTATAGTTCATTACCATAACTTAGAATGTCTCTTTTTCTTTTATCTTTTATTTCACCCAGTTGTGTTTCAGGGTACCATTCAAGTCCCAATTCCTCTAAGAATTCTGTTTCTCATTCAGACTAAGATACAGTGATATGCAAATAGTAGCATTCTCCTCGTGGTTAGATATATTAAATAATAATAGATCAATGGTCTCTTCCTGAGAGCTTTGTCTAGCATGTCCCTTACATCAGTGATTCTCAGCCAGCGACTTTTTTGCCCAGGAGATATTTGGGAATACACAGTGACTGTGTGTGTGTGTGTGTGTGTGTGTGTGTGTGTGTGTGTGTTACTGGAGATGGAACCCAGGGTCATTCTACCTCTGAGCTACACCCCCAGCCCTATTTTATTTTATTTTATTTTTATTTTGAAATGGTCTCACTAAGTTGCTGAGGATGGCCACGAACCTGTGATCCTCTAGTCTCAGCCTCCCAAGTACAAGGATTACAAGTGTGCGCCACCACGCCTGGCTTCAAGGTGACATTTTTGATTGACTTGGTATGCTGGTGACATTTAGGAAGTAGGGGCCAGATGTACAACTAAGCATCCTACAATGCACAGACCTCCCCTCCCCCAGCATAGAATCATCTGTTACAAAATGCCCTTAGCTCCTAGTGTAAGAAACACTAATTACATACATTGATGCTGGCCCCTAAATAGCCATGATCTGTAGTATACCAGTACCTGACAAATTACATTACCACTTTCCATTCTTATGGCCAAAACTATGTTGGTCACTGTCTTGGGAAAACATTAAATGTTCTGCTAAAGCACTGCTAGATTATATCTACTGTTTGTGTTATCTGCACGGACTGCCACATTATCACTGAGGAAATTAAATTAGGCTGTCACAATTTTCTTTTTGACAAAGCCATCCTGATTGCTACCCTGTACAGTGCATCACAAGTCATTGTAAATGAATGGACATTTTCAATTCGATGGCCTGCCCTGGTATTTCACGTGCTCTTAGAGTTAATTTGACCCATATATAATAAGCAGGGTTGTTTTTTTCCATCTGTAAAAGAAGAGAATGTAGCCAGGCGTGGTGGCGCAAGCTTATAATTCCAGTACTTGGGAGGCTGAGACCAGAGAATCCAGGTTTGCGGCCAGCCTCAGCTACTTAGACCCTCCACAGCTTAGTGAGACCCTGTTTCAAAATAAAGAATAAAAAATAGGGCTGGGGGTGTAGTTCGGAGGTAGAATGCTCCTGGGTTCAATCCCCAGTACCGCAAAAAATAAATAAAAATTAAAAAAAGAGAATGGATGAATTGAGATATTTAATATAGATACAGCTTTCACATATTTGTTTTGTATTTTTCTATATATTTTATTTGACCTTCCGTTTTTCCTCTGTTTGCATTGAGCATTATCTGGATGTGTTTCCATGTCACAGATATTAATGCCTCACCAACTCCAAGTGAAACCACATTGTCCTTGGTATTTCTCAAAAACTTTACATTTGATACTGTTCCCTCCACTTAAAAAGTCATCTTCTGTTTAAATCCAATCCATTCTTTAAGACCCACCCAGATTTTCTGTTAGGTCTGGTATGTCTTTTCTTTTTCCAAGCTGAAAGTTAACCCTTCTTACCTAGGCCCAAGCACATACTATTTATATACTCTTCTAACTCATCTGGCATGTTACATGGATGACCTTTAAAAGAAGGTTATGATATTCTAGAAGGCATAACCTCTCTGGAAAATGTACCAAAATATTTTATTTATCAATGAATTTTTATGGAATTACATTGTTTGAAAATGAATCCACAGAACTAAGAGGCATAAGATAGAATGAACTTAGAACTTGTCCATAAAGCATTTCATGTATTGGAACATTTTTTATTAGGAAACTGACATATAAAGTATCTGCCTCAAGATAAATATGTCTAGCCTGATTTGAATATTTATCAAGACATTGCATGGTGTCCTTAATATATATTTATATATTACATGGTACCCCAATATTAGGTATAATTTTAATATTTTGTTATATGATTTAATTAAAAGAAACTACCTCAGTCTTCTGCTAAATAGCTCTTGGTGTTAATATCAGAGATACACTTCTAAAGTACAATATCAATACAGAGACATGGGAATATACTTTTTATTTTATAAATACAGAAAACTATTCTTGCTTTTCGAAATAAACTTTTGTCATGATAGATCTTAGATTTTTAGGTTTGTTCTTTCACTTAAGCAGGAAAGTTTGAATGAAGTCTTTTACTTTTAAATGGCAGAGATTTGATTCATTTTCAAACAGTGTAATTCTTAAAGAAGTCCAGCTTAGAAGCTATATTAGGAATTGAGGTCAATTCTTTTCAAATTACATACTACAGATAGTTATATATTGTACTTATATGCAAGGTAGGCTGTTAACTCTTGTGTTTAGGAAATTAAAAAGTGAACAAACATTGATGAATTACTATACTTGTTAGGTGTTCTTGTTTGTCTCATCTAAAGAACCTAGCAATAAGTCCTGCGCTACAATGGAAAGCCAATCACAGAGGGAAAAAGTGATTCAGTACAATTTTCATTTGGTGTCTTCCTGTGTTTCCTCTCTGTTAGACATCAAAGCCTTTGGTGCTGACCCTCCTAACCCCATGTACTCAGAATGTGACTCAGTCCCTTTTTCTATGCAAGGTTCTGGATATTTGAGCTATTATGAGAATGTACCAGCCCTTGATCAAAATGTTAAGAAGCAATTGTTATCTACATTGGAGGAAAAATATATTCTTGTGTTCATCCAATTTTTAAGATATTGTTTATATTGCAATATGCTAACAG
The DNA here is from genome assembly GCA_004027185.1 of Glis glis. NCBI lineage: Eukaryota > Metazoa > Chordata > Mammalia > Rodentia > Gliridae > Glis > Glis glis. The sequence goes on along the minus strand of PVJS01032962.1, from coordinate 7,989 downwards.
ATAACAGCCTAGTAATATATTAGTAGTTATCATTTTTATTGCCAGTGTCTACCACATGGTAGCCAGCAATGTTTGTCATTGTTGTTTCCCTGCTGAGGGCATGAATGAACCAATGAGTGAATGGACTTGATTGGAAAATGTCTTGATCTGCCAAAGTGGAACAATCAGAGTGTTTGACTGCTTTTGCTTTGTTTTACTTTTCTCTTTATGAAAATAATTTTCATCATTCCTTATTGCCATTACACATTTGAAAATATAGTGCATTTTGAATAGTCAATAAGATGGCTTTCACTATACCGATGTTTGCACACCTACTTGGAGTCTCCTAACAGGATGCTCTATTATAAAGGGCTCTGCCATAGGACAAAAACCTCTGGTCATTTATGAGGGATTAGAATATCTTTTCATTTGACAACAGTATACTTTTAGAGTATTTTTCTAATAATGCCAAAGTATTCTTTCCTTAATTAATATTTGAAACCTTGGATTTGGAAAATTACTTAGGCTTCAAAAAGTACTACTTTCTTTTTGGAGACATGATTCTGCGTGGTGGCGCACACTTGTAATTCCAGTACTTGGGAGGCTGAGACGAGAGGATCCAGGTTCGTGGCCAGCCTCAGCTACTTAGTGAGGCCCTCTGCAACTTAGTGAGACCCTGTTTCAAAATAAAGAATAAAAAACAAAATAGGACTGGGGGTGTAACTCAGAGGTAGAATGCCCCTGGGTTCAATCCCCAGTACCGCAAAAAAATAAAATAAAATAAAATAAAATAAATAAAAAATAAAATAAAATGTCTCTATATTGTTCAGTGCTATAATGCTTCCATGGTAATAAAATCAAACACCCCCATTATCAAGCCATTTCATAATATGATCACATAGTATGGGAAGCATTTTAAATTTTAAAATTATTATGCATATACTAAATCTACCATGTATATAGCAAGGGAAAACCAACAGCATCTAATTTTCAGCCTCCTACTGAACACCATTGTATTCAGAGGAATAGAAAGGTTATTGTGGAAAAACTTTTAAAATTATGAGACATATATCTGTTAGTATCCTACAAAATTATTAATAAAATAATTATAAGATCTGTTTTCATTTTATTACTATTTATGATCAGTTGGTATTTAAAAGTGTATATTTTATAAGTAAAGATTTTTTTTGTTAGTACCAGGGATTGAACCCAGGGGCGTTCTACCTCCAGGCTACACCCCCAGCCCTATATTTTATTCTTTATTTTGAAACATGGTCTCACTAAGTTGTGGAGGGCCTCACTAAGTAGCTGAGGCTGGCTGCGAACCATACCCTCCGGTCTCAGCCTCTCAAGTACTGGGATTACAAAAGTGTGCCACCATGCCTGGCCTATAAGTAAAGATTTTTAAGAAGATTTGAAATGTGGATTTATCAAAAACTCACAGTTTTCTATAGAAATAATATTTTTGTAGTAACTATTATTTAATGGGTACCTAAAATATAGTTTTCTTATTTGATCTTCATAACAACGCTATGATATAATTGTGCCTATTATAAAAAATGAAAAAAATTGAGAGTGAAAGAAAAAAATAACATGCCAGATAGCTGCCTTGGAAATATGCCTTGCCCATATTTCTTCAGATTTCTCAGTGAGGAAAAACAAACTGATATTTCAAAATCACAGTAACCTATCACATAGACTCACAGCATTTATTCATTACCACTCAAGTATCTTAAATTTCATAAAACACATAAACTTCAATAGATGTTTAGAATGCCATTTCATATTATGATTATATTAAGGGATCAAAGAAGGGAACAGAAAAATGATACCAAAAAGCAGATAAAAAGTCATGAAGAAGTGCCGTGTATGTGTATGTCACTATCACTATGAACTACATTATGATGTGAGACTATAATGCATCAATAAAAGTATAAAAAGTGAAGAAAATGAACTTTGAAATGATAAAAAGGCAGTATAAGCACAGGGTCTTGGAAAAATGTGATCTAAGTTTAAACATAGTTTTCATCCCAAATTCATAGACTCATATATTTTCTATTATTTTTCTGCCATCAGTATTTGATGATTGGGGAAAAGAGGGAGAATTGATATCTTTGGATTGTACAAGGAAAAAAGGAAAAAACAGCATCTTACAAAGATTAGACAACTTCATGAAAGGCAGAAGCCCTAAGAACTAGTTAGAAATATGCTACTGAACACATTGGGTAACTTTGAGAATATCAGTTTAACTATAAAGGGTGAAAATGATCTCTCATGTCTTTCAATATTCTAAACTTATATGATTCTCCAGACATATACTTAGTAGGCAAATGTGTGACTAATCAAATCACATAAAAAATAGTTGACAACTCAATAACTATATATTTTATCTAAAAAAATGGTTCCACTGAATTTTTATCACCATCAGTTCTTTTTGCTTCATGAAGATGTTGCTAGAGCATTAAAAAAAGAACACACTAAAGCTCAAAGAAAATATGGAACCTAAATAATCACAAAAATACTGAAAGATTAAATAGGAAATTGATTTAATCATTCCTTTTGGGGGGAAAATACATTAGGGAATTTGAGGATTTCATTTCAAAACATTGCAGGATTAGAAAAGAAATGAGAACTACATGGGGGGAACATGGGAATGCCAGGAGAGGTGAATATGAAACATACTGGGTAAATAAATAACATCAACAAATGTAACTTGGGTTTTAGAGGCCAACACAAATACTCTGGGAACAGATTCAGTAAGAGAGAGAGAGAGAGAGTGTGTGTGTGTGTGTGAGTGTGTGTGTGTGTGTGTGTGTGTGTGTGTGTGTGTGTTATGTGTGTATATACACATTTAGATGGAAATGAATGTTTAAGAGTTCTTCTAAGAGTCTAAAATATAAACATACATAAGCAATGCTTTTGGTGCTGATTTTAGAACTCAAAACTCATGTTTTGAGAGTTATAATAATAAATGATTTACCAAGAAAGAAAAATTATTTTTCAGTTAATTTTATTGGTGATCAATATTTGAAATTATATATAGATTTTTATTTTATTATGCTATGATAGCTAAAACATATACAAGAAATCATTTTTATTTAAGTATAAATTATGATGGTTTTTTGGTATTGCTTTTTCCTTGATAGTAAAGTAGCTATGTTTTATTTGTTTGATTACAGACGAAAGGTTCTCAAACCATGACACCCTCTGGCACCCAGAAAAAAGTGAAGAGAACCCTGCCAAACCCACCTCCGGAGGAGGCTACCACAGGAACCCAGTCGACGTACAGCACAATGGGCACCGTGTCCAGGAGAAGGATCTGCAGAACCAATACCATGGCTCGAGCCAAGATTCTCCAGGACATAGACAGAGAGCTTGATCTTGTGGAAAGGGAATCCGCAAAGCTTAGAAAGAAGCAAGCAGAGCTGGACGAAGAGGAAAAGGAGATTGATGCCAAGCTACGGTACCTAGAAATGGGAATTAACAGAAGAAAAGAGGCATTATTAAAGGAGAGAGAAAAGAGAGAGCGAGCCTACCTCCAGGGGGTGGCTGAGGATCGGGATTACATGTCTGACAGCGAAGTCAGCAGCACCAGACCAACCCGAATAGAAAGCCAACATGGCATCGAGCGGCCCAGAACTGCCCCCCAGACTGAATTCAGCCAGTTTATACCACCACAAACACAAACCGAATCTCAACTAGTTCCTCCTACAAGTCCTTACACACAGTACCAGTATTCTTCCCCTGCTCTTCCTACGCAAGCACCCACTCCTTACACCCAACAGTCTCATTTTCAGCAACAAACTTTGTACCATCAGCAAGTTTCACCTTATCAGACTCAGCCTACTTTCCAAGCGGTAGCAACAATGTCCTTCACACCCCAAGCTCAACCTACACCAACCCCACAACCATCTTATCAGTTACCATCCCAGATGATGGTGATACAACAGAAGCCCCGGCAAACTACATTATATTTGGAACCCAAGATAACTTCCAACTATGAAGTGATTCGCAACCAACCCCTGATGATAGCACCTGTCTCTACTGACAATACTTATGCTGTTTCCCATCTCGGTAGTAAGTATAATAGTTTAGACTTGAGAATAGGTTTGGAGGAACGAAGTAGCATGGCAAGCAGTCCAATATCAAGCATCTCTGCAGACTCTTTCTATGCAGATATTGACCATCACACTCCACGAAATTATGTCCTAATTGATGACATTGGAGAGATTACCAAAGGAACAGCTGCATTAAGCACTGCATTTAGTCTCCATGAAAAGGATCTGTCAAAAACAGACCGTCTCCTTAGAACCACTGAGACACGCAGGTCTCAAGAAGTGACAGATTTCCTAGCACCTTTGCAGAGTTCTTCCAGACTGCATAGTTATGTGAAAGCGGAGGAAGACCCAATGGAGGATCCTTATGAGTTAAAGCTTCTGAAGCATCAGATTAAGCAAGAATTCCGCAGAGGGACAGAAAGCTTAGATCACCTCGCCGGTCTTTCACATTATTACCATGCTGATACTAGCTACAGACATTTTCCAAAATCTGAGAAGTATAGCATCAGTCGACTCACACTTGAAAAACAAGCAGCCAAACAACTACCCGCAGCCATACTTTATCAAAAGCAGTCAAAACATAAAAAATCACTAATTGACCCTAAAATGTCAAAATTTTCACCCATTCAAGAAAGTAGAGACCTTGAACCTGACTATTCAAGCTATATGACTTCTAGCACTTCTTCTATTGGTGGTATTTCTTCTAGGGCAAGGCTTCTTCAAGATGACATCACTTTTGGCCTCAGAAAAAATATTACAGACCAACAAAAATTTATGGGATCATCTCTTGGCTCAGGACTGGGCACATTAGGAAATACCATACGGTCAGCTCTGCAGGATGAAGCAGATAAGCCATACAGTAGTGGCAGCAGGTCCAGACCTTCCTCCAGACCTTCCTCTGTCTATGGGCTTGATTTATCAATTAAAAGGGATTCTTCGAGCTCATCACTAAGAATGAAAGCTCAAGAAGCTGAAGCTCTAGATGTTTCCTTTAGTCATACATCATCCTCTGCCAGAACTAAGCCTACCAGTCTGCCAATTAGCCAGAGTAGAGGAAGGATACCAATTGTGGCCCAGAATTCTGAAGAAGAAAGTCCACTGAGTCCTGTTGGCCAACCAATGGGAATGGCCAGGGCTGCAGCTGGACCCCTGCCTCCAATATCTGCAGACACAAGGGATCAGTTTGGATCAAGTCACTCATTGCCTGAAGTTCAGCAACACATGAGGGAAGAATCACGGACTCGGGGCTATGACCGTGACATAGCATTCATCATGGATGACTTCCAGCATGCCATGTCAGACAGTGAAGGTAAATTGGACCTCAAACTCCCCTGTTACTCTCAAAAATCAAACTCTTATTTTTCTGCATGGTTAATTTTCCTTCTCCAACAATGTATTCTACATTTCCTGGTGCGTTTTTTGCATGTTTACTTCAATTTTATTTCTTGTACATGGAAATTTTTATCTTGTGTATAGACTTTGTGGCATGCTTTTCTTTATTTTTAATTTATTCTTTATTGTTCTGTTTGTGATTGTTTGCTTGATTTGTTTCATGTCTGCTTTTCTAAAATCATTATCAAGTAATTCTATCAATAAAATATAGTTATCCTTTAAATCCATAGTTTGAAAGTTTTTCATTGTATGGTTCTTTCCTTTCTAAAATACATTTAAAATATTTTGGTCAATTTCTTTCAGTTTGTGAAAGTATTAAGAGAGCCATTAAGTGCTATTTTGTTAGACTTCATAACAGAGTTATTTGTGTCATTTTTCTCTTCACTAGTTCAGAGGATGTTCTCTTTTTGAGAACTTTTGGATCAGTCTCTGATGTTAGCATAATGCAGAATTTTTAAATTTTCATTAAATGAAAGATTTCTGTTTCCTCTCTTACACTATGAATACTATTATTGACAAATTTGTACATTTTGCATTATATATTAGAAAGCTTAGCACTATATTAAAGTAAATATTCTCACCAGTATGTGAGGAAACATTCTTTAGATTTAAAATTGAAAAATTTGTAAACTATTTCTGAGATTTTAGCTATTTGGAGTCCAAGCCTTCTTGCTATGCACATTTGGCTTTTCCTTGGCTTTGTTTTTTGCATCATCCCATGTTTTTGCCCTAAATTGTTTTGCTAGATTTAATGTTGAACACTGCTTTAAAACTACCACATATTTAACTAAAAACTGGCTTAAAATTTTTTTTCATTTAATCATATGGAACCATAAGAATTTTAAAACATTTATCTACTGTAAGTATAGTTTTAGATATGAAAGAGAAGTGTTTACAGGGGTATGGACAGTCTTGCTCATACCAAGAGGTCTCATGACTCTCAGTTCTTTTCTCTTCTTAATTCTCTTTGTGGTTCATATTTTAATGTAGGTGGGGTTGGAATTCTGGAAATAAAATATTTCTGATCAGCCAAAAGTATTACTTAATTCCTTTAGAGACTCCAAAGGACTCAACTAACATGAACATCTCCCCTTTTAAATTTAAGTTTTTCTTGAAGACTTGCAGGAAAATATGTTTTCATGAGAAGGATTTTCTTTCTATTTCTGTATGTACACACAGATACAATTTTAGAAACTCAACTCTACAGTTTTTACAGAACTATGGTAGTCACTGTATTTGAAAGAAGACAAAGTACCTTTTCCTTGTGAAATTCAATAGACCAGTTCTCTTCTCTCCAAGCTGTTGGATTGACCATTTTTATTGACAATTCATCCTTTAAGTAAAATACTTCATTTGGGTATCTTTTTATTTTGCCAGTTTTTTTAATAAATCTACATCTGCAAAGCTTAACAAGAATTATAATATTGTGTGGAAATAGTCTTTCCTAGATTTTTACATTTTTTCCAAAACACATTTTTATATGTATTTTATACATGTAGAATGACTGATGCAGAAGAGTAAGAAGGCTCTTGAGTAGCCAAATCTGTGATACAACAAAACAAAAACCCAGGAGGATCTGTGGCATAACTAAATGCTTAAAGGCTGCATACCCATGATGATCATACATATGGAAAAATTTTAACAAATAGATTTATTCCTCTCAGATGTTTTTAATATGGGGCATGATATATAATTTTTATGGAGATCTCAATTGTGGCATTATTTGCATACAACCACATAAAAATAACTTTATTTCTCATATATATGTTTGAATGATATATATTCATAGTCATCAAAGACTGTGAAAAACTTGTTTTGATGAAGTAATTGATTAGACATCATTCAAATTGCAAAATTCTGAAGTGTACAAAAATGATATCAAAAAGAAAATAATTTATGTGAAATTTAAAAACTAAAATGTGTCTAAAAATTAAGCAAAAATTATTCATAAAGATTATGTCGATACAGAAGTAAAGCACGACCATGGCAAATTGAATGATATATATATATATATATATATATATATATAACATTATGTGTATGAATTGTAGTGATTATCTAAAAGATGTGTATAGAAAGGTATAGAAAAAAGTTATATTTTTTGTTTTTTATATTTCATAAATATATTGCTTTTCTCTAGAGAGAAATGCTCTACTTTTCTTTTGAAATCTTAGATTCCTTGAGTATTTAAGGGAAAAGATAAGAACTAATTTTCCTAATCACATAATTTCTGACATGAATGAACTCAATGTTAGGGATTTGTTAAACAAGCTTTTAGAAAATGTAATCCTATATCTGTATCTGAATGTTACTACCATAGCTTTAATCAGTTAATCATATGCCCTACAAAAAATGTCAGTATATATAGTTTTTTTAAAAGTATTTGACACAGAGAATTAAACTACTTAGGTCATTGTTTCTTGTGAACAATACTATACCCAAAATTTTACACATAAGAATTAAAGAAAATTATCAACTTTTTAAAAGGGGATGTAAATCTACAGAAAATTATTTAAACTAATTTGGAACATGCTATTATTTTTATAAAATTTATTTTTTA